>CAJNOQ010005663.1:0-14882 GCA_905250885.1 Didymodactylos carnosus | reverse complement strand
TGCTGAAGTTAGACGGTGCTTACCTATGGTGTTTTTATATAAGCAAGAATTCTTTCGAAATAAAGGTTAGTAAGAAAACAAATGATGCGTTATTTATCTTATTATATTAACATTATTCTTTTATAAATTTAGAATAATGTTAATATAATAAGATAAATAACGCATCATTTGTTTTCTTACTAACCTTTATTTCGAAAGAAATTTAATTTTGGTTTTTAAACTCGACTTTGTTGTTGCTGAAGTTAGACGGTGCTTACCTATGGTGTTTTTATATAAGCAAGAATATCGCTTTTGTTCGTTGCTGCAAATGAAAGTTTCGAAATCGTAAAATAAACATTGTCACATGACTCAATGTGGACGACAACCTATGTTTCCATTCATTTCTAAGGTTTCTAACAACAAAAGAAATCTACTTTCAGCTAGTTCGAAATGATGCAGTGGGAAGAAGGCGGACAGTTTTCATTTTGTAGAGGACATTTGGGACTATCCAACTGTGAAAAAGAGCCAAACTATTTTTACAATAATTTTTAAGGGGCGACACGGTTTTCGAAAGATTCACTGAAAAACCTACTTAGAAAAAAGACCTCTGAAATTTTCTTTTTACTAACAGATGCACCGGAATCTTTTCTATCGAATGCTAAGAAAAGCCGGTCTCTGGCTATCATTGTTGAAAAGTTATTCAAAAAATGACCGAATGCATTCTATTTTTTATGAATAATAGTTCTGTGGGTTAGAACGACAGTTATAATAATAACATGAACTATGAGAATTTTAATCTTAATATGGATAAACGAAAAGTAGAACAGAATATGTTTAATAAAGAGAATAAGGCAATTAACACTAAATGCACTTGTTCATTTCAGATGAGTGATAAACTAAAGCGGGTAGCCATTATCGGCTCGGGAAACTGGTAAATAAGACCCACATGTCGAATATTTGATTGTTTATATTTGTTTTGCTTCCATTTAAGGGGTTCAACAATCGCAAAAATCGTTGGTAATAATATCAAAAAGTTTGGCACATTTGAGAACGAAATTAAAATGTATGTTTACGAAGAAATGATTGATGGCAAAAAATTAACAGATATTATTAACCAAGAGCATGAAAATAAAAAATATTTACCGGGACATAAATTGCCGGATAATGTTGTATGTATGCCAGTGTAATAATATTAAAAGAAAAACATCGATAAGCGACTTGTTCTGAGGAGGTAGTTGAAGAGACCATTGTAGAATCTAACTCTATTTCAAATAGACAATTAACACTTAGTCTATTAAAAAAGTCTCATAATTTGTAACTGGAAAATTGTTTTTTAGTTGGCTGCTAGTAGTTTTTAGCTTCGTCACGACATTATGTTTATGTCTTGTTTAATTTTTTCGCTTTTTTTGTTTATTTTTTAGGTTGCATGTGCCGATGTGGCTGAGTCAGCTAAAGATGCTGATATTTTATTGATTGTACTCCCTCATCAGTTTATTGAGCGAACATGTTCGACAATGAAAGATCAAATTAAGAGAACTGCCTTTGCTGTCTCATTTTCAAAGGTATTTTAGTTTCTTTATGTATCGTCTGTCTTGATTAATTTAAGTGCTGTTTTCTGCATCATGGTCGGAACCAGAACAAATTTCATTCTATCATTCTAACTGTAGATGTCAAAAGATCAAAGTCTTCCAGTTCGGGAAGTTGATTCGTTATGAATACATAGCTGTTTTACCAGCAACACAAAAAATCGTTTTGAGAACTGTTTATGAAACGTTGTTCAAACAGTGAAGATGAATAGGCAAAAATCCGAAAAGTATAATTTTTGTACAAAATTAGTCTGCAAGATATGATAGTTATTAAAGTCCCCAATGTCATTCCGTTATATGTTATTTTTGCTTTTCTTTTATTAATACAGATGAACTGGAATATTTTTGAAAACGAGCATATCTTGCAGAGCAATTCTGTACAAAAATTATACTTTTCGGATTTTTGCCTGTTCATCTTCACTGTTTGAACAACGTTTCATAAACAGTCCCCAAATCGAATTTTTTTGGTGCTGGTAAAACAGCTATGTATTCATAAAGAATCAATTTCCTGAACTGAATGACCTCTCATTTTACAGTGGGATGTTCAATCTATTCGATGGCCCATTTGGAGTTTTAAATAAGGCTTTAGTCTGTTTATAATTATTTATTTACAAAAAGCAAAAAAAAAGGGGACCATTATGTGTCCAAGCCGTTTTGTACAAATAGAAGGTCGAATAAAATAAACTGAGTATTACATATCAGAGTTCAAAACTTCAATCCTCGTTTGCATTTATTTAGATTAGTTATTAGATCTATATATAGTTATTTATTATAGGGTTTTTATGTAAATAAGGACAAAAAAGTTGAATTAATATCCGCTGTTATTAATCGTCAGTTAGATATACCATGTTACGTTTTAATGGGTGCTAATATTGCCAATGAAGTTGCAGCTGGAACATTTTGTGAAGCAACAGTGGGATCAAGAAATTATGAACATGCACAATTAATTAAAGGACTTATTCAAACAGATGAATTTAGAATTGTTATTAAACCCGATACAGAAGTTATTGAAGTATTAGGAGCGTTAAAAGTATGTTTTATTATGTTTACATGCTCGTCAGAACCTCTGGGTCCAGTAGAGAATGAAGTAATCAGTGACCATTGACAGATTATACCATAGTTATGAAACACTTCTTTTTTCTATTGTAACTGCACTAAAAAGAAAGAATTGTGCTCTTCGTTGTCACTTAAATACATCACGTACAAATTGCGAAACTAAATGGGATGAGAAATGCCAATGTATCAGATCAAATATTTACAGTAATTTTGTTTAAGAGTCGTTGAATTTTTACTTATTATTATTATTTTTCTATGACAAGTCACTTTGTATTCACAATAATTATTTATTTTTCTTTTGAGAATATCGTTGCTGTGGCCGCTGGATTTAGTGATGGATTAGGTTTTGGTGATAATACAAAAGCAGCTGTCATTCGTTTAGGTTTGAAAGAAATGGTCAAATTTTGTGAAGAATTTTTTCCCGGTAATTATTCTCTTAATATTCTGTATCTTATCATTTGTTTATTTTGTTGTTTATTTTTAGGTCATCATCCACAAATATTTTTAGAAAGTTGTGGTGTAGCTGATTTAGTAACAACATGTTACGGTGGTAGAAACCGAAGAGTTGCTGAAGCATTTGTTAAAACAGGAAAAGATATCAAAACGTTAGAAGAAGAAATGCTAAATGGTAGGAGAAGTGAAAAGAGAAATTTTTGTTTTATCCATACGTTGTTTTTTTAGGACAAAAACTACAAGGTCCCGATGCAGCAGCTGAAGTTATGGAATGGCTAAAATCAAAAGGACAAACAAATAAGTATGTTACTGATAAAATTATAAGCATAGACGTTTGTTTTTGGTTGATAATCAAATATTCATGTCGTGTCTGATAGTCTCAGCTTCTTTATTGGTATTTTTGTGTAAACTGAATCGTTTATCGTTAAAATGATCGCATTGTAGTAACCGTACTACATGCATAGTCAAAATTTTTGAGTGTATTAATCAATAGGGGCAACAAATAATCTGAGTAGATCCGTACTTAATTCTTGCATGCCATTTAGGACTCTTTTGTTCTGAGACTGTTTCTCATTTCTACTAATAGTACCGACGAAAAGTTATGTCGATCTTGGTAAATAAGTGTTCACACTTTACTATTATATATTTCTGCTTGATAGCTCTGTTTAATCTAGAGAATTATTTATTGCTGTCGAAAATTATGCTCTCTCTGTTCTACTCTTTCAAACATAATGGTAAATTTTTGATTTTGTTTAGGTTTCCATTATTTTCGGCTGTTCATGATATTTGTGAACGTCGACTTGAACCAAAATTATTGCTCGAAGCTTTACGCCATCATCCAGAATATTGGTAAAACAAGATTAAACATGCTACTTCCAACTGATTCATTATGGATATTTAAATGATGATTTGTGATAAATTATAACAGAAACGTTTTTCAGTCGTTGCTTCTTTGCTTTGGGTGAATTTCGTGCAATTCTCTCGTTTTCTGGTACTCTTTTTATCATGCGTGTTTTTCGTTTATACATCTTTTTTCTTTATTTTATATTGGTTTAACCATTTTGTTTTTTGTTTTTGATAATTTTATGCTAGACACCATGTAGTGTTTTAAATTGTTCGTTTATTTTCCTTACTTTACTGCTCAAAATATGAATGCTTATAAAGTAGAAGTTGATTATCAAAAATAAAATAAAACTTTGGGTTCATTATAGATAATGTTAATCTATTGTGCTGTTTTTATAAACATTGTATTTAAATTTTACTTTTTCACTTATTTTTTGTTTTTGAACCAACATGAACGCCTTAACTCTCACAGAATACCGATTAGAAAGTTCGATAGTGTGTAACGGTAGTAGTTTTCATCCTTAATCTAATCACGTTATGTTACAATGGTTAACCGTTCGACCGGTTAATTACAATTACCGTTATGATTGATTACGGTTAATTGTAACAAGTAACAAGTTTATCAATTGTAATTATAAGTGTTACTGTATATACATTTCTTATTATCATATTCATCATCAAAAACTATGTGTGAAAACTGATTTTCATATGTATCGGGTTTGTAGTGAGAAAAATCTATTACATGGAAGATGATGTTTAAAGTCGGATCTTTCCAATTGAATTCCGTAAGCCGTTTTAGGCTATATAACAAAAAATCCATTCTATATCTCTAGTCCGAAAGCACTTGTGACCTTATAAATATTTTGATAAGTAATCCCTAGGCAAACCTATGTGAAAATATAATTAAAAGTTCTAATTTTTATTTTGTTATAATAGAACAGGTTTCGAAAATTGACCCAAAAACTGATTTCCCCTTTTTCAATCTCTACTAGAAAAAAACGAGATTCGCGGCTATACTTTTTCGATTTGGTCCATTAGGTGGTGGATTTGATGTGTTAGTTTTATTATTTTCTAGTAAATATAGTTTAAACCAACTCACTGTACCTGTATTTTATAAGTAGGCACTTTGACGTATCTCTGATAAAAAAACTTTGCGTATTGATTATATATCATTACCGAGATACAAACGTTAAAAAATGACCAATTTTTTCGATGTGGTACATAAGGATTCATTAGTATATCATCTGAAAGTTTTCAATTCTTTTTTATGATATTGGCACTATCAACATAGTGAACGTACTATTGCAATGACGTGTAATATCAAAAAACGAGAGTAACCTTTTTAACTAATAATTAATGAAAATATAATACAATAACAAATATAATAGATGGCTTACTATCTACTTAGGTCTCAGATTTGTAGTTCTATTTGCGATATTAGATTTTGATAAATTGATCTTCTGGGTAATTTAAGCAACAATAAGCATCATCTATGGTAAGAGAATGTGACTTATTTTGTTTCAATTTGTGCTTTTTCTCCCTTTCTGTAGTTTGATACCAACTAACAAATAAATTCTCACAACAGGAATACACAACGAACAAACAATTCTAACATTAACTGTAGTAGTCACTGGTAATAATGATTACGAACGACTAGAACGTTACAATTTGTGGCACCTGTATCGTCATCATAATCAATACTAATCTTTAACTAACGCATTAAAGTTAAGCTTTCTTCTTTGCCATATACATACAAAACTAAAATATAAGTAAAATGTGATTATTATTCCTGTTCATCTATTGATTTAGTTAATTTACTTCATCAAACAGAATATATCCACCATGATTTGTATCGATTGAATTGAATTCTTGCTTTAATTGTACATTATCGTCATATTCAATATCAAGAATTTCATGACCTTTTTTAAATTCTTCAAAACTAATTCGTTTATCTTTATTTCTGTCTAACTGTTGAAATACTTTACTAATATCATCATAATAAAGAAGTAAATCGATAATTTTACCAAATTCATTTAATTCAACAAAACCATTCTAATAAATAAAATTGTATAATGAAATAAGTGTTAAAAAATAGTTATACAAAGTAATTCTAACATACTCCACTAGTATCAGCTTCTTTATAAGCTCTCATTATTGCTTGTTTATTTGTACCAAACTGTGGATAAAAATATGTTACTGCACGATCAATTTCAGCTAGAGACAAATGTCCATTGCCATTATCGAATGCTTTGAATAACTAGAAAAAAAAATGAATAGTACGTGTATACTACTCATTATTACAATTATCAACAACTTTAAATTTACTTTTTTCAATTCTGCTTTATTCATTCGTTGTGACATTTTGTTATTGGGTTTAAAAAAATGGTCTCTAAAATGAAATCTAGAATATATTTAGTCGAATTAATGAAAAGTATAAAGAAATATTAGTTAACTAAAGCGATTGGATGAAGAAAGTCTGCTGGTTTTTTTAGGTAAACTATCAATAATTATTCATATATATGAGATAATCGACAAATTTTATGTGATAAAGGCGGATTAACAGATATACTCAATATATCAACCCTTCAATAGTCGTTTTTATTAAATATTTATTCAGCCTATCACAACTAACAGAGAACAATTCTTGATATTGAATAATAGTCACTATGTGACAGGAAGTATAAGATAACGTCATAGAGTATTTATAGCCTTAATTTTAAAAATATGACAACGTAAAAATAGACCAGAAGAAAAGAGAAAACATTTTCTTCTTCTTTTTCATATGAATGTCAAAAAATTCTAGTCAACATCACCGAACATTTTTTTCTTGGAAAAAATTTTTCCTTCTTACTATTCTCAAGAATGTTGTAAGATTTAAAATAAAATGAACAACATTGGTTTGTTTCTGTTGTAAAAATATTGATAATAGGATAGAATTAACTTTCTTATGTCAGTGAGAAAACCTTGAATATTTTTCTCGTTCTCTAGATACGTTGAAATGAATTTTAAATATTAAATAAACACGTATGTTTGATGAAAAGAATAAGGAAATGTTGAGTAAAAAGAAAAAAGATAACACGTCAAAAATCATCATCACTACAGTGTATGTCATATCGTCACAGAGACGCATTCAAATTATAACACATTATTAATTCTTGTTTCATATAATCTATCTTTGATGACTTCTGAACGGAGAACAAATATTATCATCCGACGAGTTTTAAGTACCCTCATATTTCAAGAATTTCAAAAAATATCGAAAGTATAAATCATGTAGAGTATAGAATGTTTCTCATTTAATTCAGAAGATATTCGCTGTCCACTGTGGATTTTGTTTATGAAATTGATCCAAATAAACCGTTGCCAAAATATAGGGAAAATACTTATAAAATTATATACTTTCCATTGTATTTTATGCACGTTTAGTTTATGACATAGACAAACGCATATTGTTTGCTTCATTGTACGTCTTACAAAGAGCTTAAAAAATATAGAGAGAAAGTTCTTTAGCCTTAGTAGTCTTTCTTCTTAGCAGGCATCAGTCTGCTTTTCAAAAGAGAGATTCAACTACAAATCAGTTGATTGCAATAATTCATGAGATATTATTAGCTTTTGACAGCAGTGAGAAAGTACTTTCTCGATTTTCGCAAGGCGTTCGATAATGTTTGGCATAAAAAGTTGCTGCTGAAACTTGAGGTAAAGGGCTTCCGCCTCCTTTGCTTGAATGGTTTGCTAGCTACCTATCTGACAGAGAAATACTGACTATGGTAGAGGGAGTATCCTTATCAGCAAGGGCGATTGATAGAGGCGTACCGCAAGGGAATGTTTAGAACCTCTTCTATTTCTCATCTTATAGATGATATAATGGAAAGGGTCAAGTCACCTATGAAACTCTTTGCTGACGATGCCTCGCTGTACCAGATTACAAAGAGAAATGATATACAAATAGCTGCATATCAGAGATCTTATCCTCATATACGACTGGTCGGTAGCGTGGAAATTGCATTTAAATGCAAGTAAATGTAAAGTCATGTTATTTTCTACTCGGCCTGTTTCAAGTTCTTTGCACCAAATCTATTCAGATAAACATATCATTCCGTATGTTTCCCAGCACAAACACTTGAGACTTGTAGTCAAATCCAATCTTGACTGGACGGCACACGTCGATTATGTCATAGTGGCGGCGCCAAGATTTTTCGGGTGCCTAGGCTCAGCCCATAATTTTTCAAAAATCTGTTTAGAATTTTTACGTGACTATTGCTAATGAGTACTCTGTTTTCAAATTTTTGGGTGGTTGGGCTCAGCCCACCCTAGCCCTTCCCTGGCACCGCCACTATTATGTCCTACGCAAAGTGAATCAGTTAACAAGTCTTTTAAAATTACAAACACGTGCACTATCTCGACAAGCATTGAACCTCGTTTACAAATCCTATATTGCTCAGCAATTCATTTACGGATCTGCTATATACAATACCAGAAGATTTTCAGTTACGTCGCTCTGATTTATCACTAAATAAAATCTTTGTCTCTCTCTCCAAATACTCACATTTCAGTTGGATGACATACGCGGATTGCCTAGCACAACTAAATTTATCATTTGCGCTCTCTCAACAACAACCTCTCATCTGTGCATGCTCTCTTTAATCTTTAACTTTTACTTATTTACCTACTTTAATCATTTTAAGTTTGTCTTTCTTTCTTTTTTCTGTTCCTGTTTCTGTTTTTTCTGTAATAAACAATAGCTTAGATCAAGTTCTTTATTTCAAAGAAAAGGTGTTACTGAGGTGGAGAAAGTCAAAGTTATTTTCCACATAAATTATACTCATTTTTTTATTCGCTTATATTTGTTTGATAGTTTAAGGTGTTCACTGTCAGAATCAACCTTGATTTGGACTTCATCGAAGATTTCTTAACGGATTTCGAAAGGTTTTTAAATACACTTAAGAACTGAGTATTTGAAGAATAGTGCTCTATACATAGAAGGGCGAACCATGAATGATTTAAAGGTACTACTTCTTCCTCTTTTTTTACCTTGTTGCCAAATATGGAATACATGTGCGATTGAGCTCAGATTTATACCAGAGACAGAACAACGGAGAAGAAAATCGATCTACTTTTGCTCCGAATTTTGTGATCTTCTATGAATGTTCTGGAGATCCTATAAACGGTTTTCATCTACTCATATTACGACCATTCGAAAAAATGGTACGATGGAGCTGAAATTTTTGAGTTGCTAAAAATTGCTTTTTCGTATTCAGCACACTCAATAACCCATAAAATTTTCTATTTTTGGCGAGAGGTACTTCCAAAAGTTTAGGAAAAATTCTGAAATAAAAAACCTTTTTGAGTAAAAAAATTTTCATGGGGATATAATATTAGTTTGAAAATGTTTCTTAAACTTTTGGAAGTATCTCTCGCCAAAAATAGAAAATCGTCTGATTTATCGAGTGTACTGAATAAGAAAAAGCACTTTTCAGCAACTCAAAACCAACTTTACTTTTTTTTGGTGATATGAACTGACTTTTTTTGCGTGGTTTTTAGCATTTTTTGAATATCTCGAGAAGAAAGGCATATTTTTCGAAGAGAAAGAAACAAACCTGAGATAGGGTCTGAAGTATCTATGATGAATATTTCAATTCGATCGGCCCATTTTTTTTTAGGGTGACCTAATGTGACTAGGTGGAAAACGGGATCACCAGAAAATCCAAAGAAGATCATGGGACAAAATTCTGAGCAAAACTAGATCGATTTTCTTTTCCGCTGTTCTACCTATGGTATAAATTTGAGCTCAATCGGACATATACTCCGTTAGTATATCTAGATTTGTAGTTATTGAAAGCAAGAACTGTTGTCTTGCTAATTTCAACGTTCACCAATATGAAGATTAAAATACTGGATTAAATATTCTCATCTAATAGAAATTTTTAAAATTTCTCTTGAGCAATTTGGCAATAAGATGGAAAAAGAGAGAGGGCTAGCTACCCTTAAAGGTTTCAGATTGTAGAACAAACATTTCTGTTCAAACCAGGACTATCTATCAACTCTAAAAGATTGTTGAATCAAAAGTTATGAGAATTATAAGAGAAGTCTTTGGCTTTTATTGCTTTCAGAAACTTTTTGAAGGAAAATATCCAAAACTCTACGTGGCTCTACGTCATGTTGAACATTTTTATTTAATACCGCTGGTAAAACGCAGTTCGCAAAAATATCGTCTGCTACCACCGTCTAATCTGAAACCACTCGGTATATCGCCGATATTCTCCACACATCGGTGCAGAGAATACCGTTTGGTACACCATTTCAAATTTATTCATGTTTTTGTGCTAGGCTCATATGCAGATACACTGAAGTTATTGAACGAAAAAGACACTCGTATACACAAGTCATTGTTTGTTTGTTAGTTTTCGTCCTATAAACGAATATTTCTCTTAGTAAAGAAATACGCAAACATGTAGAAAACGAATAATAAACAATATGCACTTCATTTTTTCCACAACAAATATCATCAAAATTTCCGCATTTTGTCTGATAAACCGGAACAGTATGACGTACATGTAGTTCACAAAATATTTATGATGTCGAGAAGAAAAAATGTGATCATAAACAAAAATTATAATCTTGTAAACAAACTACCGTTACAAAGATAAGAAATTGAGCAGAATTGTAAAACAATCGACTTCAAATGTTTTTTTTCGCTTGTTTATGCTCTGTAGTTTTACAGAGCTGAAATAGAGATGTGCAATCCGACCCTCAGATTAGGTATAGGTCTGAAAATCGCGCCCGTGTCCCTATTGAATCTAAAAGAGCGACTGTGTTCTTCAAAATAATGTTGAAAGTTATGTGTGATTATTTTCTAATGGATATATATAATGCTGACGAACTATTGTTTTGCTCTTTGATATTGGGGCGCCCACGAAATATCGACTCCTAATTGTTTAGCTGCTTTCAACGGGAAATGAGAATCCCTCAAAAATTCTCTTGCAATCACAATTAGATCACCTTGTCCTTTTTCAATAATATCATCAGCTTGTTTTGGATCAACAATCATGCCGACTGGTGCTGCCAATATTTTTGTACCAAACTTCTTTTTAATCGCATCAGCGAACGGTACCTGGTAACCGAGACCAACTTTTATCACTTGTTTACTACTATTACCACCACTACTTGTGTCAATAATATCCACTCCTAAATCCAATAATTTTTCAGTTAGTATTAAAGTATCATCAATTGTCCAACCATCGTTGCCCACCCATTCGTCACAAGATAAACGCACAGATAAAGGTTTTTCTTCAGGCCATACTTGACGTACACGTTCAGTTAATTCTAATAGTAAACGAATTCGATTTTCGAATGAGTCACCTACAGAGAAAAAGTAAAATTATATGGTAATAAATAATAGACTTGCTTTTCTTCGTAACAGGTTACTCTTATTTGTTTTGAATATTGTTAAAAGTATTCACGTTTCTTACCATATTTGTCCTGTCGATGATTCGATGTTTGACTTAAAAATTCTGCTAGTAAATATCCGTGTGCTGCGTGAATTTCTAAAAAATCGAAACCACATTGAATTGCACGCTTCGTCGAGCAAATGAAATCATTTTTAAATTGTTCTATCTCATCGAGTGATAATTCTTTTGGTATAATCCAACCTTCAGTCCACGGTAAACTACTGGGCGCAACAACTTCATCCGGCCATCCACCTTCTTCCCTCTCAAAATACGCCTTTTCACGATGTGTGGGATCAAATGGTGGTTTTGTTGACGCTTTCCGACCGGCGTGTCCCAACTGAATTCCAGCAGCTGCATGTTGAGAGTGTATGAAATCGACAATACGTTTCATCATTACCATTTGATCATCTTTCCAAAGTCCAGCATCGAATGGACTTATACGACCATGTGCTTGAACAGCAGTGGCTTCTTGAATAACGAGTGATGCTCCACCGATTGCAAATTGACCTAAACATGACGGTTAGCCACTATTTTTTTCAGAACAGAAAAGATAAACTTTTTATCAAAACTTGAATCATTTTTAATTTTCAAACTGTAATTACCTAGATGAACCAAATGCCAATCGTTCAAATAGCCATCTGTTGAACTATATTGACACATTGGGGAGACGACAATACGATTTTTTAATGTTAAATTACGAATTTTTAACTCTTGAAACAAGGGTGGTAGAGGTGAAGAAGATGTTATACCAACTGGAGGACACTTTGGCTGGTATGACCAGGGTAACTTTGAATGATTAACAAGTATTTCATTGTGAAAATCTGACATCTAAAACGACGAATAAAACGTGTTAAATAATTACTTAATAAATAAACATTAAATACTTGTCGTATATTTAAAATTTTTAAAATACTCTTTCCATCATTTAAAACTTTAACAGTTTTCATTTGTCCAATTAGCACGTTGATAAAACAAAGAATTGTTGGTATTTATTTAGAAAAAATCATACTAATCTATAATAACATCAAATGAAGAGTCATGTATCGAGTTGTGCTGTTTTATTTAAAATAATCTGTTATGTTCAATTCAAAGAATTGTACTACAATATCCTATACTATTGTATACAATCTTTTATGAACAAGTAAAATCTTGTAATATGATTTTAAAAAAGTTGGCTTTTTGTATGAGGCTTGTCTATAAAATCTTCCAAAAACCCATAGGCTGTAGATTTCAGAAAATGTTTTCTTCTCTTTATCACCAATAGAGTGTGAAAATGGCCTAAATGTCGTACATTCTGGGAGTCATTACATCAGTATTCTTGAGTAGCCTTTAAAATTAAGTGACACGTCTCGACCTAATTACAGTAAATGTTAGTTTAATTTGCTGTGTTCGAATCAAAAGTCTGAACTTTATTTACAAATTATGTCTTTGTTCTGATTTAAGTTTGTTCAAGATTTAAGCGAAGTCACCCATTCCGTGGCTTGAAGAAAACCCAATGCTTCACTCGAATCACAGAAGCACATGGCCTCATTTGTTTGTTTGTTGTTGTTGTATTCAGGTAAAACTTTGCACTTTGGTTTTGGAGAATTAAACTGTTTTCCTAAAAGTTCTGTCAAAGCCCACTTTCGAAAGAGGCAACAAAAATATTCTAAAAAGTTTATTTGTACTTAAATCTACATTGTTTTTAATAGCGTAGGTACGAAAATGAGAAATCCCCAAAGAGCACGATTCGGATGACATCAGATAAAATCGTTGACATGCTTGCTCGGAGAAAGGAATTTAAACTATTAAAACTATAACTAAAACCAATCTGAAATTGCAAAAAAATAAAGGCAAAAATATTGGAATAAATTGAAAGTCAAGATCATTTGAGAAATCTACTCTTGATTTTTACTTTCCATCCACTTGCTACCTGTCCTTGAGTGTGCCGTGTAGCTTTTTGTAAAACAATGTATAGCACAGGTTCATCTATAATACAGATGAGTTGTATGGATTGGATTCAAACTTTCAAGACCACAGACTAATCCGGACTCGAAAAAAAATTTTGGATTCACTTGAATCACGGAAAAATCAGAAAAAAACAAGTTGTGTTTGTATTGTGGACTGGACTACGCTTTTAAAGTTCATGGACTACAAAAAGTGTTTTTCACAGACTCAGACTCAGAATTTTGAGTCCACACGGAGCTCTGATTTGTATACCTGTGTGTATTGTGAAGTGAGCAGCCATTAACGTCATATAATTTGTTTGTCATCATGTCTGTCATTAGCCAATGAATAAACCTTTTACACACCTTTCTTTTTACACTAGAGCTATATAGCAAATAAGTAGTCTAACGTTAGACTACATGCACATTGCACATCGTCGTTTCTTTCTTTTTTGATGTGCTAAAGACAGAAAATGGATAGAGAAGAAAATTTTCATCGTAGTGTATGAAGAAACGAAAAAATGAAAAGGCGTAAAGAGAGCAAAATTTTGTTGGGTAGGTCTGTTATATTAACAGTTTCAAGACTGGCAGCAAGGCGCTATTGACAGTCCAAAATACACTTCTACACTGCACAAATATGTTATTCAATAAAGACCATCATCTCCAGGCAATATGGAAGCATTCAGTGGCTCACTCTCATGCAGGGCCACCTGATCCACCCGAAACCACCTCTCATAGACTGTCAGATTCAGAACTAATTCAACATAACACATTTATACCGTGTGTAAGTGCATTTTGAACTGTTGATAGCTCTTGTTACCAGTTCAATAGGGTGTCAGTAGTTCCTTGCTGCCAGTCTTTGCCCAAGTCAACTTTCGCGATGAAATCGCGGGGCGACTCGCGCTAAAAAATCGCGCCGCGATCGCTATAAGACGCGATTTTAGCGATCGCTATTTTGTCGCGATATACTACTGAATGGGATGTATATTTGGTATTCTCGCGATGTGATCTTGCATGGAACTACGTACACTAACATTGTCGCGCTGCGATTCTTGCTTACGCGACGGGAGTCAGCGCGACTCGCTATTTGTCGCGGTGTGAATCCCGTTGTCGCGACGCGATTTTAAATGCATTCGCTATTTTTCTTTTCTTTGCACTCGTACAGTGATTGCTTTCGTTACTAGTATCGTTTGAAAGCTATTTTGCTTGCTACCAGATTGTTTTTTAACGTCTCTAGGCACAAAGCATAGATCTGTAGGTGGTATTACTGATAGCTGGGAAATTGGCTAAATCGTAACGAGCACAAAGATCCATTAAAAATTCGCCATTTATAGTCAATGCAAATGAATGTTTTTATGGTCTTGTGCTTGTACATGATTATTTGAAACATAAGTGACCGTTTTGGCTAAGAACACTAACCAAAACATTTAATAGTCTTTTAATTTTTCACATGAAAAAGTCACTGTTTTTAATACAATCTTTTTTAAAATGAAAATAAAGCAACTTTAGGGAATTTTGACGGCATAATATGAAATATATATTTCATGTTGAAGCTTGTTCGAGGATGCAGTTCAGAACATGCCAGAAAGTCA
>CAJNOQ010005662.1:0-14883 GCA_905250885.1 Didymodactylos carnosus | reverse complement strand
TTCAGTTTTTTGTAGAGATAATGATGAGTAATATATTAGCGAGATTGAGAGTGAAACGACGCTATATAACTCAGTCAGATGTATAACTCAGTCACAAAACATTGTTTCTAAATTCGTACTTAGCGAAACCTACGATAAAAAGTGATCACTGTGTAGAGCTTACTTTTCTCCATCTATTGATGCTATATGATCGATATTTTATCTCGAAATGATTGAGCAGTGGCTCACAAAAAGATCTGGTCGCACAATTTTGACGCGTGAAAAATTTGATGTTTTTTTTAATTTTAATAAAAATTAAACAATAGGGAACTTAGACCTAAGACTAACCACAAACATACTAGAGACGACGGGCTACAACATGGTACAAGTTGTAGGTCTTTAGCTACTTTCATCTCTCAGATACGAAACAAACAAAAACATTTCATTAGGTGGTCGCACAATTTTGACAGCCATTGTATGTGTCGAAGTTTACGGCAAATGATAAAGAGTCATGTGCGTGGATTCATTGTGTTGGATGTATATTTGCTGGTCGAATTAAAGATTGTCAAAAGGCTAAATGTGACTATGCGGAAGGGCAACATACTGGACAAAAAAATGATTATGTATGCGGTCTTGAAATTTGAATGGAAGAAAACCCAAGCAGTAGACTTCAATAAATTACCGGAAGAATTTTGGCTTACACCTAGCGAAACAAGAGGAAAGAAATGTATATCAGCTGTATTACAGACTTCGAATTCCGTAAGAACAACAGTAGGAACGCCGTTAGAAAGCATTAGTTGACTATTTCGCAATATTTCATGACTGCAGAAATCCAGAAAAAGTCAAATTCATGTTTTCAACTAACCTAATATTCAAAAATAATCGGATAAATGTCGAGCATTATTTCTACATGTTTTTGATGTAATGGAAAGTGAATTATGCGCTCGAAAGAGCAAAGTCTGAACTTTAAAAACCGTGGAAAAACGAACTTCTTGTGATTGACTGGAATAAGAAAAAATTTGAATCTCAAGCATTGCCAAAAAAACTCTTGTATAGTGCCTTTTTATTTACTATTTCACTATAGCTAGAAAGAGACAGTTTTTTTTGAAAGCCAAATAGATGACAATGTTGCACCCGCAAAACTCTATCGATCCTTTTACTTTCACAAATCTTTCAGTAATTCATTGATAGTAATAAAGGCATATATAAAACTTTCTTTTGGTAAAAAATACTGTTTTGCAAAGATAAAACATCGAGAAAATCTGTTTTATTCATGGTACAGATAGTGTTAGCAAAGACTAACACTATAGTGCTAGTCTAATTAACTGTGTTCCTAAAACTAATGAAAAATATGATAATTACTGGTTGAAAGATGGATCGAAAAATAATTCATTATACACTATTTGAAAGAGCGATAAAAGTACTTCTGGTTTCTTATAATTGTATAATTCCAATGGTACTTTGTTGTACGAAAAAAGCTACATTTGATGAGAGAGCTACCCAAGTGAGAAACATCCGGTCGGATCTCGAAGGATCCGTTTCATTTCGACTATTTCCGGCTCTCGGCCGTCTGACCGGATCCGGTGAGCGGATTCCGTTCAGTTTCTGTTCAATGTCTGCAACTAAGGTGGATCCGATCACCGGATCCTATGACCGAATCGTTCGAATCTGATGGTTGGACGTCATGATGAAATCTGTTTTATATTCAGGGCACAAACGGTGTTAGTAAAGACTAACTACCCTATTGTGAGTGCATCGGTTATTTTTTCGTATTTTTCAAAAATTCACAATAAATGTTTTGTATTTTCATAAAAACAATTTTCAACATTTTTCTAAAACGGCAGTTTTGTACGGAAAACATTTCTCTACAAGATGATATATAATAGTTAATTTTAAAGGTTTTGGGTTTCTTTAAAAAGCGTTTTTGATAGAGAGGCGTATCGGTTAATAACCGCGGTTATAACCGACCGTTATAACCGACCGTAGGTTTGAGGAAAACGCTTTCTATTTATGAAAATACAAAACATTTATTGTGAATTTTTGAAAAATACGAAAAAATAACCGATGCACTC
Source organism: Didymodactylos carnosus (assembly GCA_905250885.1). NCBI lineage: Eukaryota > Metazoa > Rotifera > Eurotatoria > Philodinida > Philodinidae > Didymodactylos > Didymodactylos carnosus. The sequence goes on along the minus strand of CAJNOQ010005662.1, from coordinate 12,832 downwards.
CTAATTGTGAGTTTGTAGAGAATTGCATGCTATTTCGAAAATTGTATTTTAGCAATAAACAAAGCTCGATCAGTATCTGAAAATCATTGATTAGGTCTAATTAACTGTGCTTCTAAAACTAATGAACACCGTGATAATTACTGGTTGATAGATGGATCGAAAAATAATTCATTATCCACTATATGAAAGAGCGATAAAAGTACTTCTGGTTTCTTATAATTGTATAATTTCAATGGTACTCTGTTGTACGAAAAAAGTTGCATTTGATGACAGAGATACCGAAGTGAGAAACGCCCAATTGGACCCCGAAGGATCCGTTTCATTTTGACTGTTTCCGGCTCTCGGCCGTCTGACCGGATCCGGTGAGCGGATTCCGTTCAGTTTCTGTTCCTTCCATTATATTTCAATGTCTGCAACTAAGGTGGATCCTCTGACCGAATCGTTCGAATCTGATGGTTGGACGTGAACGGATCCATCCATATATAGCTCTTTCTTTTCTCTCCTTTCCTTTGGTTGCTCTGTACGTGAATAAATTCACCGTTTTGTTTCTCGGTGTTTTTAGTATAAATACGTCACTGTAAAACACGAAACATGAGATACTTTTTCTTCAAGTTTCCGCATTGAACAGTATGAGTTATCGAAACTCACTGCTGTTCGAAGAGATATGGCTCAGTCAGTCACACACGCCTTGGGCTAGTCTCAGGAACTGATTTAACAAACAAAATACTAAACAAAATGAAAAATATTTATGGCTAAATATTAGCTTTTAAGGGCTAGGAAAACAATCCATAAATCCAGTGCAATCGCGTGCTTTGCGATGCTGTTTCTGACGGTCGGATCCATTACATACAGTTTTCGATCGGAATTCGGGTAATAGGAGTCCGATGCAATCCACCACGGATCTGAACGATTTTGTCGAAATCTGACACCTTCCGGTGCCTTCCGACGTCGGGATCCGGCCGGCTCCTACCGGATGCTGAGTCAGGAAGGAACAACCTGGGTAGTCCGTAGAGGACTTAAGTTACAAGGCCTTTTTTGGCGGTACTTGCGATTCAAATTATTTCTCATTTAAGGGGGTGTCCTTCTACCAGTTTGTAGAGGACACCTCGAAGTATACGTCTCAACAACTCTTCCCAGTTTGTAAGGGATACTTCGAAGCCTTTTTGGCTTACTGACATTATCTGGCTGAGGGGAAAATTAATTACTTAAAACAATATTGTCAAATTTTCGGCTTAACAGACTTACCGAGCGGCGAAAAATGAATTTGAAAATTTTTAAGATAGTCCATCTGGTAGCTCGTGAAATTCTCTATCAGACGAGGTATTGCTTGAAATTTTTCGTTGAGTCATTATTTTACAAATGGGACTTTAAGCTAGTAGAGTAGGCTAAATTAACGTTAATTAGTACTAATTAATCAATAACCGGAAGGAAAGAACAAAAATTTTTACATATTTTCTCGTCATAAATATTCTCCACACATTTCTCCATGGATCTAGGCAAGAACTAAGTTTTCATGATGAATGGAGAATAGACAGGAAATTTTGTAATAATAACCCCGTGCTCAAAACTTTAACAACATTTTTTTAAGTAATTAATTCTTTTCTCAGCTAAAGAATGTAAGTAAGCTGAGAAAACTTCAGAACATATACTTCGAAGTATCCTCTTCAAACTGGGAACGCTAGAGGAAAATCTAAATGGCCCCCCTTAAACTCAGTCACAAAACGTTTGATTTTCCACGGTTTTTAAAGTTCAGACTTTGCTCTTTCCAGTGCATAATTAACTTTCCAGCATATCAGAAACGTGAAGAAGTAACGCTCGACATTTGTTCAATTACTTTTGAACCGTTGGGTTATATCAAAAATATAGATTTTAGAAAATTATCAACGCTTTTTCGAACCACTATTTGTTAAATGAGTCAGAAAATGATTACTGTGGTGAATAGTTAAGAATCAAAGAATATGTGTTATGCCACCCTAATAATTGAGCTTTGATTTGATGAGCACCCCGAGAAACCTTTAAGCGCCAAAAATGAGAATGATCCGACTGGTAGGATAGTAGTTAGCCTAGATCGACTTTCTCATGTACCACATCTATTGCAAAAGAAACTCTATGTAATGTTTTTCAAATCTTTCAAAAAAATAGATTTACATATTTCAGGCGAAGGTGATCACTTCGAACAACTGTTGTAGATGAAGTTATATGAAATAAAACTTTAAGAAACATCGAATAATATTATCAAAAGCTAATCCCTAGCCAAGCTAAAACGCTAATTTTTTTCTGACTTTTGGAACACCCTGCATATACCTCGTAATTCTGCCGGTAACATCGCGTTTTACTTGCATATCATATTTTGTGCTGTAATCAAAGTAGTACAGCAATAGGTAATCAGTCATGAATCTTATTCAAATTAGCGAATGAATGTCTAGGGAATAATATCAACTCCTACGGATGTTGCTTTGCACAAGTTTGTGCCTGGACGTTAACCGTCAGTATTTCGATTTTCGTGGACAAAGGTCAAGGCAGCTTTTTGTGGTGCGAAAACAGATGTCAGCAAAAGAAAGTGTTGTTCGACTAATATTCTCTTCTATTGTTCATTGTGTAAATAATATCAGGTTTATGTTTGCTTATAAAAATTATTGTTGACTGTATATGATTAATTAGCTCTGTAATAGAAAAATATAGTTTTGTACTATTGGATCGTATTAATTTTTGATTGATTTTTTCATATTATATAAAAAAATAATCAAGATTTGAGATGAATTTTCTGATTTTCTTTTCATTCAAAAATTGAAACCCTCAATGTGTTTCACTGTCATATGCACAGAAGAATCTTAACTGAGGTATACTTAGCTTCTCTTTTTCTTGTTGTTTTTTATATTATTATGTACCACTATTATCATGTTCAGTATGATCTACTACTGCTCATTTTGTCAATTTCATGTGTTTTAACAACACATTTCCTTGGCGGAAGTATTACTTGGCATCCATTGAATTCATCATCCACCAATAGTCCAGTTCAAATTGTTATCACTCAAACATATTTATGGAAACAAACTACATATTCTTGTTCAGCAGCACAAATTGCTTCTGGGACGTATCAGATACCAATAGGTAATTCATTAGGAGGAAATGAATCCTTAAGATGTATATCACCTCCCGCAACATGTCCGTCCGACTGGGATACACAAAAACCCACTATTAAACCCTATTGTACAGATGTTTCGTCGGATTTGGTGACTACAGTTGGACAACGATCAGATGTTGTGACATTAGATGCAAATGCAAATTTTACTATTGCATTTCAAAGTGGGATGTGGTAAGGGAGTAAATAATTTTTTCGATGCACAAGAGGATTGAAAATATATATGCTTGAAACCAGGAACACATCAGAATAGGTCACGTTTCGACTGAATAGCTGATAATAGCAGATCGGTTTGAGAAAAATATATATCTTCATCAGCCTACTGGACGTCTCTACAAACTTGTGGAGAAAGTGCTTCGCAACTGTTTCTATCTTCCGCTTTATTTATCAAACGCGAAACCGTTTGATATACGAAAACATTCCAGTGTCAATGATCATGTCAGATTTGATTACTTCATGTAGTTGTGAGACAAAATATGTATTTTTGATTTTAAGGAGAACTTTAAATAATCCTGGTACAGGAACAATTCAAAATAATGACGCAAAATGGTCAGTCTCTACGTCTATTGATTTAATACCAAGATCAGATGGAACCTATAATAGTGCTCCAGTAGCGACAATGTTATCACCGATTAACATTCCGGTATTAATTCCATTTATAATACAAATACCAGTCGTTGATGCTGATGGTGACGTTATTCGTTGCCGATGGGCACAAAGTACAGCTACATATGATGAGTGTGGTAGTGTATGTCCTCCTAATTCTCTCCCATCCGGTACAATAGTAAGTTCTGATTGTCAATTAACTGTGACTGGTCTTGTATATGATGACTGGTATGCTGTTACAATAGTAGTGAGTAACTATTTGCGACTAATAATATAATTAAATACTATTTGTCTTTCCACAGGCTGAGGATTTTATAGATTCATTGAGTACCGATCCTTTGAGTGCTGTTCCCGTTCAATTTCTTCTTCATGTTGTTAATGCATCCGCATGCGGTGTGAAACCACAAATAATTGGAATTCCTGTTGATCAGTCATGTATACCTGTAGTAGTTGGACAAGTCTTTACAACACAATTAATTGCTCTCAATTCCTGTCCGGGCACCATTATTACGGACATTGCCACATTGTCTTTTCTAGCTGTTGATAAAGGCAATACAACAAAATATAATTCATCCATTTGGTATAAGACTTTAACATGGATACCATTAATGAAACAACTTGGATCACAAGTTATGTGTGCAATAGCTATCGATAAGTAATTATGAATGTACAAGACTGCCGGATCATTAAAAAATCTTGACTATATTCACAGACTAACCTATGTGCATGTGTACTGTTGTTTCTCATTTTGAGTTTTCTTATTATTTAGTGTTAATTCACAATCGACTCAATATTGTATTACATTTTATGTTTCAATCGATTTACTCTGTGGATGTCCAGGTCCAGAACTACAAAACTGTTCGACAACAACTATAAGGTATGTATTATACATGTTTGAATAATATGAATTATCTACACATAAATTTTATTTCTTAATAAATTTTGCCTAACATTATAGTCCTTCAACAGTTACGACAACTCAGAAAATGTGTATGTTCGTAAGTAACGCCATAATTTTAACGTTTTTCAGTTTTTTCTTTCTTGTAATTATAGCTGAACCTTATGATTATTTACCAATACTTCTTATTTTATTAGCATTTTTGATCGGTTTCTCTTTATTATGTTGTCTCTATTGTTATTGCTGGTCAGTTGAGTCTTTGAGTCATAACAGTGTGAACTGACTTCATATAGGAGTCTTGTATTCTAGTGGTGCCGCAGCTCGACGATGCCGTCTGTTTAGCTATCATCCGAAAGAAGGACAATTTCAATTTTATTATATAGAGAGTATTTGCACTGACAAAATTCAAGTATTGGGAACACCATCAATAAGTGATTTCCCTAAGATAAAACACTTTTTTTCCTCCAAAAAGAAACATGAGAAACCTTACATTGTGTATAATGCCTCATCAAGTAGTAGTACTATTAGCCGTTCATCATTGAATATACCATTCGAAACTGAAGCTACAACGGATTCTGAAATAATGACCGGTGAACAACAACGAAGGCAACGTCGTAATACAAATATAAGTGGTATTACTGTTACAAAAATAAACCCATTCTATTTAAGTCCTCATAGCGTTCCCGATGAATCTGCTCAACCATCAAGTGTTTTCGCTTCTAATAACTATCAATTCCCGACAAAGTCCACAAAAAGAAACGAAAGTATAATAACAGTAACAAAATTAAATTCAATGTCTATGATAAATCACGGCAGAGACTTACCACAATCAAAAGGACGTGAACATAGTTCTTCATCATCTATAGTGTCTGAATCAAAACCTCTTATCTCAGTTGTTAATAAAAAACGACACAAAAGTGCAAGAAATGGAATAACTGGTTCGCATCTGAAACAAACCATTGAACCAACGGTAAATAACATTCCTGCTGGAACCGAGGTTGATGCTGTAAAACAGCGCAGTATGCAGTCTAGCAAAAAGACAAAGGATACAACAGTTGAGCAAATATTACATCCCGAACGGAAAGAAACACTAAGATCATCAGCTGTTCATATGCCGATAAGTAAATCTGTTAGTGTTTTGCGAATTAAGGGCGAAAAATCAGCATCACAAGCATTAAAAACTATCGAAAATAATTCTAGCCGAGAAAGAAATAGTTCAACAGAAGTGCAAAATCGAATGCCGGGTGTAACTGTTGTTAAATTACCAAAACTTAAAAATTCATCTTCAAACGATGAGGTTAACTATGTAGATTGAAAGATACGTTAGACCTAGAGTGTTAGACCTAGTGTGTTAGCTGTACTCATTTGAAATAAAACATGATAAATCCATCTTCCTTCCATCTCAAGGCTTCCTGTTCACCTAATTACATTGTGATTTATCAACCCCATATTTTCAACATAAAAACATCCGATGTTAACAAACTTTTCATGCAGCACAACAATACATATTTTGTGGATAGGAAAGCCATCGAAAATAACTGAATGCGTAGAACGTAGGCAATATTCTACGCGTCCAGACAGAGGAGTGCTCTTCTCTTTCTTGTCTCATTAGGAAATAAAGCAAATTCTAATTTCTACAAGTCACGCACCACCACCGCACATCTCCGCAAATGGCGCGCCGCAGAAATTGTATGGCTTTTAAGAGTCAAAAAACCTTGTCAGAGTGGTACGTTAGGTACCAAAAGGTGAAACTTCCTGTACTGATCTAGATAAGTTAATAAAAACCAGCGAGAACGACGTTTAGATATGATTTATTCCTATTGTGTTTTATTTCGAGAACTAAACATGAAAATTATTCATTTGTACTTATCAAAAAAATATTATTTCCTGTTTTCGCCTCTATTTTATTTTACAAAGAGGAATTATTTGTTAGTGGTTTAAAGAAAAATGAGCAACAACGATACTCATAGTGGGTGCAAGATGACAAAAAGAGACTAATGAACTTAGGAAAGTAATGCGAAAGAGAAAGAAACAGATAACGATGAGTTAAATTGTGAATCAAAAGTTGAAAAAAAGATTACAGTTGAAGTAGGAGGTGGTTCTGATGGATCAACAAATAAAAACGGCGTTAACACTGACTGAGTTTTTTCATACTTCGTTTTGTTTTGGCAAGCAAAAATAAAAAAACTATGGGCGATGCAAAAAATGATGATGACTCATCACCAACAGCAGCAATCGGTATATACGATACCGACAGAATATTCGCAAGACCCAGTTAGATAGTTTTTGATAAATGAACAAATGAGACGAAACAAATGGCCACCTAATCGATCCGGAAGTAGTTTCCAATGTAAGAAATGCGATATATGGGCACTGACAACACAAGAATTGATGATTACCCAAAAAGCACAAGGCAGATACATGATAATATAAATAATTCTTCTAACGAAGAATCGAACCATATATGCACATTCCATCACGTCGGATACACACTAGTCATTAAATAGTTCATTTTTTTTTTCTTCTTTTTTTTCTTTTGTTATCTATGACACAGCATAACATCCATATTTGCTTTTTTCATGGTCTTTTTTACTATTGTATTATTAATGTACTGACGAAGAATATGAAACCGGTCTACACTAATAAATCATATACTGTTTTCATTTCGTATTGGTTGACACTGCACATTTGATCTTTGGTTGATAAGATACACTAGCTGTATAAAATATATATCTTCCACCATATAGGTTAAGTACTGATCGATTGCAAATTCCCTGTATTTGCTGCCTTTATGACACTGAAGTTTTACCAATAGACAGCTTGTATGTATGTGTGCCGGAAAAGTCGCCGGGCAATATAACTTACATGTGATCTGAACCAATGAGCGAAAACGTAAACATTGAAAATCTATAGTCAGTAAGTTGCATAACGAAAAAGTAAAAAGTAATTCAGTTCGTCACGAATGCGCGTTTTTCATTATCTCGAGTTAGCACTGTATGAAGCATTGAGATGTTTTTTCGTTGATATATTAAGGTAGTATATTCTAATTGAACTATAGTTCATCTAGTTTATTCTTTTGAAATAAATTATCTACTGAAAATGATAACGGTGACGTAAGATCATGCAAAAGTTTATAGATAAAACAAAATCATAAAAAATGTGGTATAATAATAGTAGATATTAATGTTTGTACAGTGGACCGCAAAATTAGCCCTTCCCCCTATAACTCCAGAATCATAATAGCTAGAGATTTCTAATTTTGCATGATCATTATTCTCACCGAATGCTGATAACTCAGCAAGTTTAGGCCTCTTTTGCTGAATGGTTCGTGAGATATAGGCATTTCATTTCTTTTCGTAAAATGCTAACAACGCGCCTAATCTATTTTTTATAAAGTTTCACCTACTGTTTTTTGTCCCATAGGTTTCTGTTATTATATTTTTACATAATTCTGATGCATACTAATCACAGAAGCTATGGTAGAATGGGCGACCCCTATTTCCTTAAGTTCGTCCCTTGTGTATGTTACGTTAGCGTCTGCTCATTCGAAACGGATTTTCGGAACGATACAATAGTTAACCTTCATACTTTGGCTGAAGAGTTTATAGCGTCTGCACAGTATTTGGCGCAATTTTGAAGTCAAAGTGATGTTCCTAGAATGAGTTATGAATCTTTTTTGAAAAGGACTTCGTATCTCAGGTCCTCATTTTCAGGGATCTCGATCATAAAATAACTGTCTTTCAGTAACCATTAACAGTTACCTCTTGAAATTCATATCGTAGATAAAGGAGAATCAGGACTACATTTTAGTAAAAAGAAAAAGTTTTTATCCATGTTGATCAGGCGTTATTAGCATCTTACGGAAAAGAAATGAAATGCTAATATCTCACGAATCATCCAGGAAAAGAGGTCTAAACTTGATGAGAACAATGATCATGCAAAGTTATAAATCTCTAGCTATTATGGTTCTTGAGTTACATGAGGTGGGGTGGCTACTTTTGCGATTCACTGTGACACACATGATTTCTTAATGTTACAAAAGAAGGGTCTATGGCAGATGCTCACGAGGATTATTACGCACGGGCATTTGCTCGCTACAGAGATTTTGATATAAACTTTTTTGGAAAGAGTGAGTGACTGACATAATTGTTTTTGTGATTGATTGTACTAGAAATGACATAGCTTTTATAGAGATGTAGTATATACAACCAATATAATTTATTATACTATAATAAAATAACTTATCATTTTATGAGCATCATCAGTTTAGGTCGTCATTTTATGCGAGTCATTAATCTGGAATACTATAGCATTATAATCATCATTTTGAAATGAATTTTTGACTACAAAATTTATGTTGAAATCTCTTAACGAGTAAGTGTCCGTTTCTCCAACGTAAGAGGGTAAAATACTAATAACTCAAAAAATATACGTTTAGCACATTTTCAATCGGAACAAAGGTAAAAATTGTCATCATTTGATTAAAGCTTAGTTACTAGCTAAGTTAAACCTTCATATAGAAAAGAGAAAAACAAATAGAAAGAAAATACAGATCACATTTACACGAATGATAGAGTAGAACCCAAAAACTTATAGCTTTAAGACAAACGTATTTACTTTTGAACTAAATTATCATTAAAGCCCTTGAAAATAATTAATTTCGTTTAAATTAGTTAAGACTCTTTTGCGTACGTTTTAAGAAATCATTTCCCATCTATTTCTTTTAGTATCGACTGATAGGAATATTTTGATTTCTTTATGTTGTTTTATTTTTCTCACTATCATTACTTTTATCTTGTCTGAGTTATGTCTGTAGATGTCTGACTTATTTTTTGCCTAATGAACAGCTTAAATAAATGAATGAATAGATAACGTTAGCAAAGATGGAACAAATATGTGTTTCTCTAGGCATTTTATTTATTGAGTATCCAAGTCATTAAGTATACCTTTTTATTGGGAAAACAAAAACGATGGCTAAAATTCGAAAGAAGGACTAATAAAATCAAAAGTAAAGAGGCATAAAATGTAGGTATGAGAAAGAGACAATGTAGTACAATCAACGATGCTAGTTCCGGATTGACGGAGCACCCACCAAAGGAAAATAGCTGTTACAAAGTCTTCTTGATACTGTATTTCTTTCGTAGCCAAAATTTATCGCTGAATCTTGAAGACTTACACCTAAAACATCGTAAGAATCAATACATATTATACGTTCCACACAGATCTTTCTTATTATTCAAAATTTTAATGCATGATAGTCTTACATACCTTCAAAGAAGAAATTCCTTGGCCTGCAAGATCATGATATTTTTGAAAAATTCTCAAAATCTCACTGAAACTAGTCAATTTTCACTTAGAAAGATATATAATCAGCTGAAAAGAAAAATGAACGTGGTTGGCTAACGTAAGTTATATCCTTTTCTGAATAGTATAACGAATATATAAATGTGAGAGTAACAGCAGCTGTTGTGAAGTTCGTATGTGAAAATGAGTTTCAAAACCATGTGCTGTTACTGTCACATTTATAATAAAGTTATAACCCTCAATAAGTTAAACATAACGAACATAGTATATGTAACACTTACTTTTTATTCTTGAAATTCAATCTTTATATATACTTCACCAAATATATTAAGTATTTTTTATGATCTGTTAACAATATCAATACAGAGACAGAGAAAGTACATGAAAAAGTGGTTGAATCTTTCTCTCTGTATGCATATGATTCATCTCTTTTTCTCTATTCTTTAAAGATTTAATGATAAGAAGTGATTAATTTGATCAGTACTATGGAAACTTACATTCAACAATTGAAATATATGTATGACCGTTGTGTAGTTAGTCTTATTTCTCTTAACTTTGTTTGTCTTCAATTTTAGTAACAATGATGAAACTAATGATGCGTACAAAATATCCAGTATCCTGTATGGTTTAGGTGATTAGACCATCCCAAAACATTACGCTTAGAGAATTTAATCTATTACTCTTTTACTTTCCATTTAGTCATTTTTCTTGTTGGTGTTGCTTTTTCCATCTCCCATGCAATTATTCCGGAAGAAGAACAAAGATTTAAGCATTTTGCAGAGGTAATGAATATATCTTTTCTTCCATTCAGTGGATAAAATAAAAAAACATTAAAAACGGTAGATGAAGCCATTTTTTTTTGTCTCAAATTATTGAGAATCGATAGTAATCAAAGATATACAGAAGTTGTGTGATAGATTTCGTAAGACTATTCTAAATCGTTTATTTTAGGTTTATTTCACATTTTTATATTGGTTATCAATATTCTGGATGTTATTCTTTATGGTCGATATCGTTCGTCATCGTCAAAGAATAAATTTAAACACTAATAAACCAAAAAGAGCTTCTCAGTTGAATATAAGCGGTCCCGTTGGTCGTAGTGATGTATTAAAACCCATTGCAGAAACAACATCGCATCATGATTTAAAATTATTTGATGATCTTGAATTAAATGAGACACACGAAAATAACCATTCTCTAATTGATCAGCATGCTAATGACGATGACAATGCTAGTGATTTAGAACAATCATTAGAGGATGTATCATTGCCGATAAAACGAACTGTTAGTCATCAGCATTCGAGAAGCACCGACGAACGTCGATCAGCATTAGATACAGGTATATAGTAACTATATCCAGTTATAATTATATCTACAAACATATTTATTCTCAAGGTGGAATAAATAATCTTCGGGCATACATTAGACATCGAAAAGATAGTATTGTACAACATGTGATCGGCTACAATTACGATGACAAGTCAACAGCCGGCGGATTATATATTCGAGTGGGAACAGGAAGTTCGTAGTAATGATCAGTATAGTTTTCTATAGAGTAAACTGTCGAATTGGAACGAGAAATGAATTCGTCTAACTTCAGTAACCTGAGTGAGTTCTGAACCGAATGGACTAGAGCGAGTTTGTGCGGGCTACATTGATACTGATGGAGGAGCTAAACAGCAAGAGGGTGATGTAACAGGCGACCGACCTAATTCTTATGAACATGATTATATAAATTTCCTAGTTTATCTTAGAAACTTTTATATTTTTATTAGATAAAGTCGCATATTTTATTCAAATGAAAAAAACCCGATGTATTTGACTGCAGAAGTTCCAATTTGATTGAATCAGAAAACACACTCTCCTTAGTATAGTTCCTAGAATCTGTTTTCTCTGAAAGTCTTTCAGTAATTTTCAGATTATTAAATAACTAAGATCTTTATCTATAAGCCCCCGTTTTGGAGAAAATCGATTCAGAACTCACTCAGATTACTGAAGCCATATGTTAGACGAATTAATTTCTCGTTCCAATTCGACACTTCGCTCTAATATAAATAAGTTACCGTGTATATCTTTATGAATCTCTTTCTAGTTTTTTGTTTTGGTACAGTTATTCACAGTGCTTTATCAATTCTCAGCAATTTAGAAATAATTAAAGGCACAAAATGGGCAACTGTCATTGATGATTTTTCTCGTTTATTGTTTGCAATCATACAATTCTTCTTTATATTCAAACATTCAAATGTAAGCGCTTAATATATATTATATTTGACGAGCTAACCAAATAGTATTTAAACGGTTAGGCTTCAAGATAGTATTTCGAGAAGACCACTAATTTGATAAACTTTGTAGAGGAAATATTTTCTCATTTTAGTTAATTATTCGCGCTCATGAAAGTTTTGCACGAGTAGGGGTTATTCATATTGTCGTCACAAATCTATGTGTGTGGTAAGCACAAGTTTTTAAGATAAATAATTACTGGTACATATTGTTTTTCTAAACATTGATCACCAGAATTGCAAAGAAACGATAAGTAGCTGAAGTTTTTACTAAAAAGTTTCAGATTTTTGGCGGATTTTTTCAGTCGCTCTCTTCTACACGGATGCATAAACCGACAGAAATCTTGGTAATGCGTTCTTAAAAGCACAAGAGGTCGTATCTTATAGATGAGTGGCTATGTGAATGGTTTTAGACATCGGTAATTTTTAAAGAGAGATGGGTTATAGTGATATCCCACAGAAAATGTATATGGGTACTTCCGCACAGGACCGTCCAGTATTATATGAGCTAAAAGCCGGGAAGGTTTGACTATATGCGATTGATAGTCCTACTAAAGGTATGTAAAGGTCCCCTAGAAAAATTATTTCGGACACGATTTTTCC
>CAJNOQ010005661.1:0-14885 GCA_905250885.1 Didymodactylos carnosus | reverse complement strand
TGTACGAGGTAATGTATTGAAGGTAACAAAACTACTTCTTGGAAAATATCAAATGTTTTGACGAATTTTATATGTATGTAATTTCAATGTTGATACAGTATCATACTCCACCACCCTCGAAGGAAAACGACCCTGTCTTGCAAGGACAAATCTACCACGCATACTATTGCAACGAACAAAAGGGATGATAGAAGTAATGCATTTCAAGGTGACATTGATGAGATCGGAAGATCTCACAATATATTTAGTAAGAAAACAAAAAAACAAGACACTTCACTTACAGAAAAGATAAGAATTTTAATTGATATATACATAACTGATATATTGATCTACAATAATAATAATAATAAAAACAAAAAATAATAATATAACAAAAAGTTTTTTGTTTTTTTCCTTCGAGGGTGGTGGAGTATGATACTGTATCAACATTGAAATTACATACATATAAAATTAGTCAAAACATTTGATATTTTCCAAGAAGTAGTTTTGTTACCTTCAATACATTACCTCGTACAAAAATACAACCCTACAGGTTCTTCTTTTATATGTACACTGGTGGTGGCCAGAATATTCCGCCACATTGTCTCTACCACGTTTTGATGGGTCCGAGTACGTGCCTTTTTGGCCATATTTTCCTTCTTGATCCGAAGGATCTTTTCATCGATCTCACGTAACTGCCTCGCAGCTCTCTGAAGCGTCACATGCAGCATTACAACGACTTGAAAAAGAATGTAATGAATGATACCATGACTAAAAAATTCAACAGAATAGCAGGGCAACCAGAAGTGAAAAGAAGATGGCTAGTAAATGACTTCACTAAAAAAATCAATCATGAATTAGGAGAAGGAATTAAAACAGAAAAAATCGATATACGAGCAGCAAGAAGCATAAAAAACCTCCAACAGAGGCAGAGGAAAGGCGAGGTCATTCTCAGAAAAACTGATAAATCTAAGGTATTTTATGTGAGTAAACCCGATGAACACCTAACTACACTGTAATTTTAGTTGTGTAATGGTGTCTATTCTTGCGAGTCCATTGTTGACAGATGCTGACACACGACGAGTTCAATAAGGAAGAGATTTCAGAATAGGAGAGATAGTAGCACTTCTGCTCTTAGAAATTTATTTAAAATTAAAAGTTACACATTTTTATACTCCAGTTGAAGAGGTTGTTGAATGGGACAATTTTTACTGTTTGGTTAGGTCCATTATGTTGAAAAGAAGTTTATTTTGATTAAACTAATTGCCGACAACTCATCATTTTCAATATAAATATTTTTAGTATTGTTCATCCTATTTTCGATATCATTCAGTTCTCTTTCCATGTCTCTAAATCCATTTCAACATTATCTTCGGGTTTCTCTTGTAGTGGCATACGTTATCGATTATCATTTAGAAGTCTTTTAACAACGCATTTTTATTAGCGTGAATATTTTATATCGACTGATGTTACCGGATGTCACAGAAGTTTTCCAATATCTTACGTTTTTCAAATATTCCAGCCTAGATACAACATAGATTATTCAATCTGTTTTCAAAAGATCTGCAATTTAATTCTGTACAAAACTGATGATGACTAAATTTTGCAGTAATGAAATTCTAAATTTCTAGAGATCAAACACTTGGATGGAATCAGGTTCAACCAACTGAACTTTAGAATTGTTCCTGAGTAGAATCCCAAGAAATATTGGGCTCAGAAAATACGACTCACCAATAGATAGGCCTTAAAAATGTCTACTGATTGCATATACTTAGGTATTTTCCTTGCTACTTTCTACTCGTTGAATGACATTTTTCTAAAAGTCATATTTCGAAAAATAGCGTGATTTTCTGCTTCTAGTGCTGTCTTCAGAAAAAGCATTATGAGGCAGCCGTTTATAGTTCAAAAACGATCATTAATATTAAGTTTTATACAAAAACGATTTGCCTTTCTTCCTGCCACAAAAACAGTGAACGAACATTTTATAGAGTTAGGAAATAGTTAACTACTGCGAAGGAGCGATTTTTATGATCAAAATCAAATAAAAGAATTTTTGCTACGGCAACAGATACTGGGTCGAGAAAATATTATATATCTTTGAAAGAGCTGTTGATGCACTATCGAAAAATGAGTATCTGATCTTCTCAATATTTTGTCGTTAATACAGAAAACAATTCGCAAAACAATCTGAGAATCAATGGGCAGCGCTTGAACTTGATTCCATCGAAGTGTTGGACCTCTAGAAATTTAGAATTTCATTACTGCAAAATTTAGTCAACATCAATTTTGTAGAGAATTAAAACTGCGCAGTTTGTTTTAGGCTTAATCGATAGAGATTTGAATTATCTACAATACCTGCTATCTGAATCTCTGATAGTATTTTTCTCGTTGACCACCATTCAAAATATTAAATGGTGCTGTATTGTCGAACTGCGATGTGCTTTTATCGTCTCTTTTCTTTTGATTTTTAGCCCATTGTCTGTAGTTCAATGGTTAAATTTTTCTACGCAGAAAGATAGAAAATTTTATGCTCTATCGATCTTACTCATTTACAACTTCATACAATGTTTCCGCTACGTAAGCTGGACTCATAATTAAGTCTCAACCAGCTTTTCAATTTTTGGACTAACGCGGAAACCTCTTTAGATGTTAAATCGCTTTTCGCTCGGGACCATCGCCATTCGATAGGTCTTTGCAAAGTTATAGAATCTACAAGAAAAGCCCTAAATTCCTTTTTCTTTCTAACTTACATCTTTGAGCTGACAATGAACATTTAGGGTTTTTCTTGTAGATTCTTTAACTTTGCAAAAAAAAGGTCGTGTAGAGCTGAGAGATGTTTCATTTTGATCAGAATTTCGCGGGCTACAAACATGACTTATTAAGAAAAGTTTCGGAGGTTTTTTTGAGTTTATGGAAAACTGGTTCTCTAGGAAACCAGTCTCTGGAGGTCTATCAGCCCGTCTCATGTTGATATTCGGAATCAGCATGGTCAACTGCCTATAGTCCCCTAGGTTTCGGCCCGAAAGCGATTTGATAGTTGGGAACGTTCTGTCGTAAGTTCGAAGAAAAAGATCTTTTTATTTTTCCCGTCGAAAGTGCAAAAATCCGTCACCTCTTCTGTTTCGAATTCATTACTTATATATAAAAAACAGAAAATTTAACAAAAATACACTAATGTAAGACTTTTCTCATTTTTCTCTTCAAACTATTGACATCAGCTAGACTGGAATTGCTGAACCACCCTGATGATCTTGCCTTAAAATTCAAACTACTATGGAAAGTAAGATTAAATAAATTTATTAGTCATAACATAAGACCTTTAGTTCAATCTTATCGTCATCCGTCTTATTTTTAGGCATATGTGAGCACGTACAAATGTTTTTTGATATATGCAAGTATGAGAAAAATATCTAGATGTTAACTTGAAAATTGAGGCAAGATTTTTTCAGACACATCTATGTGCAAAACTAGCATGCTACATCGAGTTTAATCTATTATAGTAATGAATAAAAAAAATATTGCATGCATTATCTCTATATTTTCTTTCATGGAATATTGTGTGTTATACTGTCTCTTAGTAGTATGAATAATATAATCAACGTTTAATCAGGAAATAGTTGACTATATGATATGTACAGACGCATAATAGTTTAATAATTAGTATATAAAACTTTTATTGATCATCAAGCTGAGCGACAGAAGCTGTTCTTTTATTGTTATTATTTGTCGTTATATTCATGTCATTAATAAATCCTTTTAATGTTGTTTGATAAAATTCTTGTTGTTCTTTATAACAGTCATATGGCGCTTTTACTTTTGTTATATAAACAGTAACTACAGTAACTACTAGTAACTACAGATGATTCGAGTGGGAGTGGTAATTTTATTTTATTTTTAATAATTTCGCTCAAATGGCTCTTTATTGTTCATGGAGGTCTATCAATATTTGTATCAATAAAATGTTGGTTTTTATTTGAATTATGGATAGATTGAATTAATTTAGAACAGTCTTTACAATTACAATCAGTTTCTTTTTTATCGTATATAAATCTCCATGTTTTATCAACTTTAATTATATTCGAAATAGACGAAATATATTTAACTATAATATCAATAACATAATTATACAATGACACTAACCATTCTCTATGACTACGTTTATTATATTTTATTATTTTAATTAAATATGGTATAATATCATTAACAACTTGTTCACAATTAGATGAAATATTTAGAATATAATTAGATATTAATTTAAGTGATAAAATATAATCTGAAAATTTAAGTGAAAGAAGATACAATAAATTCATTAATTGTCCTATTGTTCGTAACGATTTATTGTTGCTGATGTTAAATACGAATAATAATAGTGTATTTATCATTGTTGCTATAATAACACCACAGTTGTTGAATGTATCATCAATAATCATCTCCGAAATAAATTCAATTGCATCATCTATTCTATTATACGACTTGTATTTCAAATGCTCAATAAATTTTTCACATATATAAAAGCTTGATTTATTTAAGCGAAACGTATGTGATACATGAACAGTTGCAGATGGTAATATTTTATCAAGAAACATACTTTGATGAAATATACTTTTGGATTTGAAAAATAACTCTAATATATGATGTTCATTTTCTTTTATAAATGAAAAACAATAAAGAATTTTTGATCAATAATCTGATTCCAATTCGACATAATGTTCTGCATTAAAGGCTAAGATACCATAATATCTTATAAATTCTATAAATTCAATAAATTCTTGTTTTATCATTGATAAATCAATTGTTGACAATAATAATTGTTTTGACTCTTGCCAAAATTTAAATATTTGATTAAATATGTTCAATTTATTCAGAAAACCTTTTCTGTTTTTATCACCATCATACATATAAGTATCTCTCTCATAAAATAACATCCATTTAAAATCATATGGTACAATAATAAGACCGCCTGTATGATACCAACGATTTGCACCTATACCTTCATTACCTGTTAATGGAAGAGATGGATCCGTACTTTAGTCTAAAAGTTCAGCAAGAGTGATCAATAAATAGTTTTTCGAATCAGTTCGTAAGGTACTTAGCCTAAAAAGCTCTATTCAAGCGAAAATTCACGGTTTACATTTTTTCAAATCTTGTTTAAAAGTTAGGAGCCATTTGTCTTTTAGTTTTTTCTCCCTTTTTGAATAATCTCATTTTCTGAGTGTTGCTCATTGTATTCTAAATTCCTCAGCTAAGTACATGGCTAATTTTCTTACACATCTGCCAGAAGAAAGCGAAACGAAGTTGCCACTATGTCTTATCGTTTTTGTCTTCTAGTTTCGGATCTGTACACCCGAAATTTAAACCTTCCTACGAAGGAGACAAAATTTCCGTAAACAGTGGATATTGAGTTAAGCACATCATTGGATAGCTCGAACTGAGACGTGTTCACACAAAATCGAAGTCATATATATTTACAAATATGCTGATTTCTACACCAAACATCTGTGATCAAAATGAAACATCTACCAGACCTCGGCAATGTTTTCATCAAAACGTTTGAGAGTTTTGCTAGAAGCAACAAAATGTACACTATGTACTAGTGCCATTATATCTCGAAGACAACTATTATCTTTACAGCGTTTCGTATTTGCAGGAATTCTCGCGGAGTTTAAGTTGTTGAAAGCTCGGACTGATCACAAACTGAAGCTAACGAGGGAACGTTCCTAACTGTCAAATCGCTTTCGTGCCGAAACCCAGTGGACTTTAGGTAGTCGACCATGCTGATTCCAAATACCAACATGAGACGGGCTGCTAAGCCTCCACACAGTGGGCATTTTTTGCTAGAGCAGGCAGACACATGGTCTGAAAGCAATCCGAGTCTCTACAGAAAATTTTCCTTATAGGTTTTCAGGTGTGTTATTTCTAAAAAAGTGGTTTTCAAAGTTAAAAGATGATTTTTAAGCAGTTTTCTGGAGATCCGCTCTCTGCAAACCCTCTTAAAAACCTTTTTGGAACTTTGTAAAGCTCCTTTTTGGAATTAGCGTACACGAAAACCTGCAGGAAAATTTTTTATAGGCCTCTCGGCTGCTGCTGTTAAAATACATTTTTTAAGGCCAATTAAAAATTTCGCGGGCAGGATTTTGACAAAATCCAAATATATCGGCAGAAAATTTTTCACTCATACATCATTCGATTCAGTTTTTCACGCTGATTCCGAATATGACATTATTTCTTGAATAAAAATGTTTTGTGAGTGCGAAAAGGTCAGTTTACCTCAAAACCCGAGGGGTTTTGGAAAACCTCACTAGAATTTCAGTTAAGGTTGCGCTATTTTGCGCTAATACCATAGATACAGATGGTCATAGTGATTATTTTGGCAAATAATGAACTCATCAATTCAATTCATCAATTAAATGAACGCAAATAACGCGAAATTGATAGTTTAAGAGAGGCTGAATTACAATTAGGTATATTCAAAGCTGATAATAACTATACGAGAAATATTGTTATATAGTTTAAAATAATAATGACAAAGATTTGGTGAATAGTATCGATTTTGAATGATACAGAAGACTTTTGATATTTTATTAATGTATGAATAGAGAAAGAAAGAGAATATACGGGTGCTAAATAAAAAAATTTTTTTTTTGATGCTGATTCAGTCTTACATAAACAACATGCAAACGAAATATTTGCTTCATGTGGTTCAAGAACCGCTCTTTTATCATTAAATCCATTCCTTGGTTTAGTTTGTGCTGGATCATTAATTTATTCGATATTTAGAAGTGTCGAATAGATTTTTAAAATAGATGACGCTAACAGATTCACTAAACAAGCTTTATTGCATTTATTACTAGACGAATACTACAATAAATAGTAGGACGACAATTTTCATTACTACTCTCAAACTGTCATGAATCTTATATACAAAATTTTTCAACAGATCAATATGTGCATAGCGACTCCTGGAAGGATTAAAAGTACTCGAAATATGCGGAATCCTCTGTTCAATCGTTAGCTGATAAACGATTCTTCGCACTAGCTTATTTGACTGTTACCAACTTGGTAACTCGTCGTGTCAAAGATGTCGCAGATAGCAAGATACATGAGACATGAACAAGGGTATAACAATTGTTTGAACAGAAGCATTAAAGTGACGACTAGAGCAGACAATCGATCGGAGAACATCCGACGACTAAATCAGGCAAAGACAATACCGTATCGAGGCGAACTGTTATATATATTTTGCTGCTGAATCACCAGTACGTTGGTAAGCGGAATGGTTTTATCTGAGAATGAGGAAGTAGAAAAACAAAGTTATCAAATACATTGCCGTCTTTTTTTTGAAAAAAAATGCTGACATCAATTGATTACTCACTTGGACTCCACTTATTAAATCGTAAGTTTTTTCAAAATGTTTTAGGAGTTTGTTGTTGAAACCATGTGATGATTGATTGTATTTCAGACTGAAGTAGCTGAGATGATATCAGTTGACGACTAATAAATTCAGTCGAATAGAATTGTGTAATAGCATCATAGACGATTTGATTTAAGATAACACCAGTTATTGCCTAGGAGAGCAGTTAATCTAATCCGCTCAATAAAAGGTATCTTGTTTCGTACACACTGGTAGATATGAAGATCTTTTCCTCTTTACATATTCAGCTGCAAACAGCAAATAGAATAGCAAAAGAAATAAACATGTCTAGTGTATCTTTTGGCTTCATCTATGTGTTTTCATGTGTGTTAGACATAATTCAAAATGTGGATGTTTTGTTCCGGAGTAAGATAAGTTTACTCTTTGATTATAAGTTCAATAGTTTGTGGTTTTATACTATTCAACGAGATATTTCTTTCGTGGACAAAGCGAAGGCGTTTTAAACAGTGATGCTCAACCCTTTCGTCCTGCGGATGAAGTAATTAGGAAATGGTTTGGTGGCTCTTGAGAAAGCCTTTAGCATGCTCAAAAATGGAAACGTTTTAATGATAAATCCAACTTTGCAGACCCTAGAGCCTAAAAATAAGCGAGTTATGGATACAAAAAAACCCACAAAAGAAATTGAAAAAATAGACTCTTATCGTATTTTAATTTTTTCTTGTTTTGTTCTCTATTTTAAAATTCTGAGTTATACATGAATCGAACGGTAGCAAAGACTGAACAAGATAGTCTAGGTTTACGAGGTCCAAGTCATAAGTTAATGGTAAAAAAAATTCAAGCTATGTGAAATTTTTAGTTTACGAAGCTTGTTTTTTTTTTCAGTAAAATAGCTATCACGCAGCCGAACCATATTATATTAGAATAACATAACATATTTTGTAGAGCGATCAATTTTCAGCAAAATGAGCTAATTTAAATTGAAATGGGACCCCTATAATGTATCTATAAATGAGCTACAATATTGGTACCACCAGAATTAATATTAGTCATCACCTTTTTGAGAACTGTGTTTTTCACTTAAACTATTTCATGCATTTTTATTAAAAAAAATTAAATCTGTTGGTGGGAGACTCTAATCGAAACCAGAAACTATGAAAGATGAATCCTACTCATAAAAAGATGTCTGTTTGGAAACGCACAGTGAAGATAAAGATTTCACGAAGACTATTGTTTTATTTCTGGATTTATCCACATTACTTGGTTCTAGTGATCTAATAGATTCCAGTTGTGATTATGAATCTTAAATGATTTTTTCTTTTCTATTGTTGTATCTGGACGGCTGATTAGATTGAGAAATTAAAGGATAATAAAACTAAGATTTTCGTTGCGCAAAACAATAACTTAAGGGGGCCGCGAACCCTCACTTGTTCATTTGAGTGATCCGAGTAGATAGAACAGACTTTTTACCTATCGTAAAATTTTTCTGTTAATCGTTCACTTAAGATATCAACAAAAAAGGGTTGAACTATTTACACATATGAAAATAGTTCCTTTTAATCAAGTTGCATAAATAACAGATAGTTTAAGAGAGAGTTCGTCAGTGTATTGAGTATAGTCCAGGAGCAACGGGAGATGGCAGAAAATACCTTTGCCCCGCAATTGTTTAAAAATTCTACCTAGAGAAATAACTACATGCTATTTGAAATAAAAAAAGCAAAGCTTCGATTTATAGTAAAATTCACAAGGTGAAGGTCAGAAAAAGAGATGTTTATTTCCAGAATATGTATTTTTCCCATAACTTCGCAATTTTGAAATTCGGTATAGGTTCTCAAATTGCACATGACGGTGTCCTTCAATGAGAGTTTTAATCTACGGGTTCTGTTGAAATTTGAGTTTTGCGCGGTTTCCAAAAGTGCAAAATGTCAGTATTTTCTGTCTCCTGTTTCCTACAAGCGCGCCTCGAACGTCAAACTTTTATGGTTTATAGTGCTTTCGATTATCTGCAAAACAGGCTACAACTCATTGTGAAAAAAGGTTCGGAGTAACGAAACTTGATCGGCAAGAAGCCTCAACAAGTGACATTTTGACACTAGGCAAAAAACGGTTCGGTTCGCATGTGGCATATTTTTCAGCCATTGCGGCACAATCGCGGCAAAACGCGACATTGCGCTCACTTTACGTGTAATTACGCTTCAAAGTGCGTTCGCAGTGCAGCCGTAATTTAAGCGTAATCGAACACGTGGGTTCTTCCACTCTATCGTCACGGTAAACTTCGGAAACGTCTTTATTCGTATTCAGTATCGAAAGGCGAGCACGGCCATGTACAGTTGATAAAGGAATTATGAGTTTCTAAGTTTGATTCACAGTGCATGGGAAATCTCACAGAAAAATTGATCAGTCCAAAGAATCGTGTAACAGGTTTATACATTTAACCAACATTAACCAACATTATTCTACAGCATAAAAATCACAGCTATGCTTTCATGCAATAGCACTCTTTGTTTAAGCGTAATTCTGCATTTTTCTGACATCATTAAATCAGTGTGATACCATGGTTCGGTAATTGCACATTTTCTTTCTCACTGCTTTTTCTGCTTTTGTCAATGTAACATGTACTAGAAACATCAAAAAAATAATCAGAACGGAGAAAACAGGACGCATGTTTGGTACCGTAAACTGATTGTTTTTTTTTGATTTAATCAACTTACTTGCTGTTGTGAAAGAAATAATATGTACACAAAGACCGGAACGAATTTCCTCTATTCATAATTTCAAAAGAATCTTATACGTTACTTCTTCTTTGAAAACTGAAAATAGATGGCCACTGCCTCTAATTATACTAGTTTTGTTTCAAAACATCCACCAACTTTTCAGTGGTTTTGGAATTCCGCTTCGGATTCCTGGTCTGGTGATGAACAATGGCAGAATTATACGGATATTGAAAATGAAATTATCGAGGATGCTTATAGTGCGAAGAAGACAGAAGTCGAAATCGATGGTGACTATGTAATTAGCTTCGAACACCAGATTCAGTACAAGAAAAGTGCTACTGACAAACAACGTCCAGTAAAACGCGTTCAGTTTAACAGAGATCGAAGCAATGATCATCTGCGCGAAGAAAGATTCTGGCTGCCCATAATACTCGCTCCTACATCACAGCCGCCAGGTCACCAACCAGAAACCAGAGATCCACTCGACCGTTTGCTGAAATCGGCTCAGTTTCGGAACGCTTACCATGAACTAGAGCTGAAGAACACGCCTAAGACTATTGCGAACGTTGTCGAATCGGCAGCCGCAGGAATCATAACAGAAGGCACAACGCTCGGTAAAACTAGTGAAGCTGAATGGTTAGCTCAACGACTGTTGTCAGTCAAACATTTTGGAACTCATGTCGTGGCAAACCTATTTTCACGAATTGCCCCAGAAATCGGTAAAACTTGTATCTATCTCTATACGAAAGAATCATTTTGGTACAAGCTGATTAATCGCGTTCTTCGTGCGCCTGAGACCATCAAGCGTGACCAAGTCCTAACGTTGGGACCATTCTGTTGGCTGCTCTACGAGTATTTGATTCACAATTATACAACGGATGTTCTAGTTGTGTATCGTGGCTTGACTGTTACTGATGAGCAACGTCAGCAGGTTATGAAACCAACCTTGCAGTTCCCTTCGTTCACTTCGACGAGCAGAAATCGGGAAAAAGCAGAACAATTCGGAAACACTCTACTCATCATTGATCTCAACGTGAAATATCGTGTTGCTAAAAAATATTATGATAATGTGAAGTGTGGTGCAAACATCTCCCACCTCTCTGATTTTCCGAACGAAGAAGAATTTCTGATTTGGCCCGGAAGATACTTTCATTTTGTAAAAGAGGAGTACGACAATGTGAAAAAGAAACACGTTATTTACTTGAAATCGTCAGAGGAAAATCACTGATCTGTTATGTCGGTACATAAGTGTGATGATCGCATACCCTTTAGCCTTTTTCCAAGGTTCACGTAATTCAAGGATCAAGCAGATTTTTTTGAGTTAAACACACATATTTTAATTCATCTCATCATGCTGATCACGAATATCTACCTTTTTAGCCCGTTTAAATCCTTTCTTCGTGGAGAAAAATGCAAAAATTTTTATTGGTCAAGAAACTCAAAAAAATCGTTCACTTTCAGAATAATCTCGAACTTTTTCAAGAACTATTTGCATGTTTGAAACTTTTCCTAAAGATTGTACGTGGAAAACTGATTTAAATAAAGCATATGTTCAACTAAAAACTGAAGCTGCGATTTTAGCAATCGACGGAACATGTTTAACTCAAAACAGAACCAACGCACTGTGCAAATTTTGTAAGCCTTTACACTCATTCTTTTCTTTGCTCATCTAACGGGTGATGCAAAAGCTCCTGAAAAAAAGTCGAACCCTATATCTCCGTTGTTCTAAAAGTTAGAAGTTTTATTTTTCTTGTTTGAAAGATCTTGTCATGAACTACAAAAAATATCGACTGTATATACTTTATATTACGTTTAGATTAAATAAGAAAACTACAAAAAGAAGACGATGACGAACACTTTTTCGAACGTGGTCTCCATCCCCCACCCTCCCTGCTAAGATAGATTTTGGAAAATTAACGATTAGAAAGTGTTCGTCAATAACGCCTTGCAAACCAAAACAATGTGGCTCAAACAATTATTTTGATAAGTATAAATAAAGTAAAAAATTTTCCTTAATATAAACACTCAAAAGCATCGAAATGGTCATACAAGGAAATGAAAGAGAAAGAAGCAATGAAGAGTAAAGAAAAATAAACTGCAGTATTCCCTTGACTGTAAAGGAAAGGGTATTATCGAGTTAAAATGCCTGTATGTATGTCCGCAGCCCATATACTAGCGACACTGCAACAACAACTTCATGTCAACTTGATTAGATGAAAATGATATAGAATAGGTGTTCGACAATGGGGAATCCGAAAATGAAGTGACATCATGGATCGATCCTATTGGATGAAAACTTTGTTTCAACTCTCATCGCATTAAAAACCACTCAACTCAAAACACTCGAGTCCAGAGCAATGTTGAACAAGCCAGCACATGCACTAAGTAAATTCGACATAGAACTTTAGACCAAAATTGGAAAAAAGGAAAATCCCGAAATACTGGCGGTTCAAAAAGATTGTGGTAGGAAATTGAAATTCCCGTGATCATTCGCAATCCTAAAGCTATATTTTAGATGTATTTCTCTTACATCTGCACTGTTCATATCTGCGAAACGTAATGATGATGAAACCAAGCGGGAAAAGGCGACTTTTTCTTTCTTAGCATCGGACAGCATCGCGTAGCATCGGCGAGTATCCGGTGCCAAGCATCTCAAGCTCCGGAAAGCTCCCGGAGCCGCCTTTTCCCCTAGGATGAAACGCATGAAATCTCGAATTTCTTTCAATTTCGCCATTAAATATTTGAGCGATCGATTCGTGATAGAATTACATTTAAACATTACGATTTTCTCCAAATTCTGAGATCTTTCAATAAATTTAATGAACGCATTATCGCTGATATTAATGTCCTGAATATGAATTGATTTGAGATTTTGGCATTTTGAGAGCTCTTCTAATGTCACATCCGATACACTGTAAGCACGAAATGATTTCTCCAAATTTGGCCAAAACTGTGATAAATGTGTTTATCTGTCAAAACAACGAAATTTACTCTTCTAACATGCGGACAATTTTTCATGAAATGCATCAATAGTTCATCTCCAAGAACACGATATCCATCGCCACATTTCAATTCGAGTAAAAATCGTTTCAGTCTGAATACTCGGCGCAAAGATTAATTTCTCAGTAATCAAGCGAAAATCGTAAAAGCTGTTATCTTTTATTTCCGTGGTGGAACAAAACAAAGTTTTTTTCGAAATCTTAGAGCTGCGATCATAGCGACTAATCATTTGTTTTCAAAATTAAAATAATCAATCTGAACGGATCAAGTTTGACTCTCGTTTCATTGGAAGGCTCAAAATACTCGGGAAAAATCGTCATTTTTTGAAAAATGGGCAAAAATAATGAAATTCTTGCGTCCTCAGTTCTAACTGGAAACGATTTAAATTACAGATGAAAAACAGAGCTTTTCGAGGCGTACACGATGGCTACGTCAGCTTTCCTCTAGCCCAAACTTTTAGCAGATAATACTAATAAAGCTGTAAATACGTTTATTTTTTCAACATTTTAATACTTTTCACCATTTCTTATGATATTTTATACCTTCAGATTTTGCAATAAAACAGTCAACACATTTTTTATACAGAATTCAACAGGAAACCTTTTGGTGCAAAGACTAGTTCAATCAAGTGTAAGGAGAGAAGAAAAGTCGAAAATACAAACAGTCTGATTTATTCTGCGCCAGCGGACAATTCGAATTAATTTTGACGATCGAAACTGATGCAAATTAATTTATTTCAAATTAATCTACATCAATTTGGACTTTACAGTTTGTGTGAATTAATTTTTAAACTTTTCTTTATTAGTTTAAACTAATTTAAAAGCATGTGAAAGTTTAAATCACACCAACAAAGACTATAAAAATAGTCAACGAAATAAAAAAATTAATCTGGTAATTGGTAAGAGAAAAGATGTCTTGAAAAAAGTCGAAATTGGAACTTGAAAATTGGGCCGTCATATCCCTCTCCGTTCATTTATCGTTTCCAAGTTATCGTTTCCTTTCTTCACCAATGTATTAAACGCAAATCATGCCATCTTATATAAGAAAAAATCAACTACCATATGTTCCAAAACACAAACGTCTTGGTCATTTTCTAAACACTTTCGATGCGACTATGACCGAGACCTGCAGTTCTCAGCATTGAAAACGAGACACGTGAGCACACATTTCTGTAAGCAAAAGCGGAGTTCAGAAAAATTTCTGAAGAGAGTTTTTTCAGAGAATCTTTAGAAAACTAGCTTGGGACTTCCGAAATTCACACAGGCATGTATTGATTTCTTTTCATAGGGTGATAGTCCGAGGTGTTCTCTTCAAAACGGGAGTAAAGTGAGATCTTGATTTTTTGCGGTTCGGGTGTTGTACTGGATTTCCGACGAGTCCCAGGACTGGCACCCGGTGACTCTTGGTAGTTTTAATGACAGATGAACTATGGATAGTCGACCATGCTGAGCCTTGTGGGAATATTTGTTTTTAGTGAAAGTTTTAAAAATCTACCGTAAAGCCAGTTTTATGAACATTAGGGTTTTCAGGGTGTTTTCACCTAATATTAAAGAATTACTATTCACTCAAAAAACATCAGAACGACTTCCAAACTTCAGAATGTAGGATATTTGAGCTACTCTATATCGTGTATATAGAAGATATCGAAATAAATTTTAAAAAATCCTGAGGTTCTGCAAAATTGTTTTGTAGAAAAGCTATTTACAAAAATGTGTCTTTCGACTTTTTCGATGTTGTCGTTCTGATGTTTTTTGAGTGAATAGTAATTCTTTAATATTAGGTGAAAACACCCTGAAAACCCTAATGTTCATAAAACTGGCTTT
>CAJNOQ010005660.1:0-14886 GCA_905250885.1 Didymodactylos carnosus | reverse complement strand
AAAGCTAAACAGATATGTAATGTCAATAATTGAGATAAAGCATAGATGTATATACGATAGAAAAGACAAGTTCTTGTTTTGAATATGGTACACTTTCTTTTCTTCTCATATATGTATATTGTTACCACTGCTCTATATATATATGCATATCGTTAGAGTGAAGTTATACTAGTTAAAGTTCGTTGTTTCATCACATAAAGAGTGCATCGAGAGTTTTTGCAAGAGACAAACGAAGAATTAGAATCTCAGCAACGTAGCAGATGCCGCGACTACACAAGCAACAGTTGTATTTGTGATCAATATGGTTTAGAAACAAGACAAACTTATTATCAGTCGATTTGGGGTAATTTAAGTAGTGTTAGTCAAGATTTTGAAAGCTTTAAAGCGACATGTATCGATTTGGAACCTGCAGTAAAGAAGCTTCCGATATCTCACACAGCAACAACAGTTTACGACCCTGCTATTCATCGATTAGATGAACGGGCACAATATCTACTTGATTATTATACTGGTATTGTTAGACGTGAATATAATCCAGTTTATGCGGAAGGAGATGGAAACTGCATGTTCAACACTATTAAGATATTCTATCCTAATTTGAGCGTCTATGAGATTCGCGTCCGTACTATTGTAGAACTAGCGTGTAATTAAGAACATTATACAACAATGCTGTATAGTATGAAACTTGATCTAGCGGATGATGAGACAGTGCAAGAACATGTATTGTGAATTATGAATAATCATGAATATATTGGTGTTCATACGTTAGCAGCTGTATCTTCCATATTTGGTAGTAAAATAGAATCTATATATCCAAACATAAATGATAATGACGGCTATTTTGAGCTTCTAAATTGTATCAATGAACCACGGCAGACGGATTCAGTATTGTCGGACGAAGGATTGCGAGTACTCTGGTCTGGATGGAGAACTTATATGGCGTCCAAATCATCTTGTACCTGTTTTACGAACAAGAAGCAGTTTCTCATCAATAAGCATGGATAGTATAACCGATCGGGACCATGAGAATACGGGATTACCGTCGTTTCCATTGCATGAAAATGCCGTTGATGTGTGTACAAATGATCTTCATCAAGAAATATCTGCAATTAATGGGGAAAATCAGTCACCGTCACTTGTAGGAAGAAATGTATTTATGGATGGATCAGAGATAATAGTGAAAGTACGTGACGTGGTCGAACAAAGTGTCGTTTCCGAGCAGCTACCGAAAGACGTAAGAGAATCATCTACTTTTATTATCAAACATTCGGAATCGAATAAAAATTCGCTTAGTAAAGATGGCTGTGGAGTTTGGGTACAAGATCATTCTACAGAGAAATTATATACATCAATGGGATATAGTATTTTTCAAATAGTACACATCAACGACAAAAATCGATACATACACAATCAAAGAATTGGTAGACGTTATATTCAGCACGTTGTTCCAAGAAAATGTATTGCAACTGAAAAGGTAATGATGAATCCTTATTATTATTTTCTTTAAGGTGGGTAAAAGAGAAAACGACTGAAGGACAGGACTTGTTCAGTAATATAGCCTGTTAAGAGGAACGCTTCAGAAAGCTATTTCTCATATCATGTATGCGATCTTAACCAAATCTATAGACATGAAAAATCTATGGTCCAAAGTTCACTAGGGCAGGTATTTCAATTTTGTTGCTAAGAATATTATCAATTGTCAAGTATCTGTATAATGATCTATCGCAAGGATAAGCCATAACAAAATACTAAATCTACTAAAGGATTAGGGTGGGGATGGGGTGCAGTGAAAGTTATCATGACGGTTTCGACTCCACCCTTAGAGCACATACTGATTTTACAGTATAATGTCGCAAGTACTAAAACACTTTTTCGCCAGTATTACAGTACTGATACAGTAATTATCTCTGAACAACACCAAAAGCATGTAGTATCGGTTTCATTTGATTTTACATCAAATTAATGCTAGGCCGACAACCCGAGGGGTGGCCGGGCACCTAAACACCCCTTGAATCAAAGATACTCGAAGAAACGTAAGCATAAAAAATAAAATTCGCGCGGCGAAAAGAACTTTTTTCAGCACGATGAGCATCGTCGCATCATAAATAACATTCAAAAAATACAAAAGTGGTGATGTTTTGCTCCTCATATGCTTGCACAAACTACTTTCTTAAAATGGATATACATTCTAGATATTAATCATGACAAAATCCTTTTTTATTTGACGGGAAAGAAGAACAACTATTCCCGTGGAGAAATAAAACAGCAGGTATTCGAAGCCCAAACTGCTTGATTGCTATTATCGTAGAAAACTAAATTGCCATCATCTTGTAAGACCAAACGCCCCTGATCAGCGTCCTAAAAAACAGAAGTAAATGAAGATAATAGGCAGCACGCCTTTTTTTCGCTTTTACCTGTCTACTTGTGTTTGAGGCCCATGCAGACCGATGTTCGCCGTCGTAGATGGCCAAGTTGCCATCACGCTGTACAATAAAGTGATGAGGACCTTTGCTAAACGTGCCTGTGGTCCAGAGGGCATTAGCGGGCACATCTTTGTCAGAAACGTAGAGCACGAGGTTTCCATCGTCTTGCATGACCAGACGATAGGCACCGTTCTGAGATGTGAGTCCTTCTTTCCGCTCGAGTTGTTGACCCGACCGAAGAGTGTCCCGTTCTGAAAAAAAGAAAGTTAGTTCAGTTAAAATCAGAATTTTCGGAGTTTTTCGATTCTTAACAAGGAATGAATGCAAGTAAACCGGTTGACAGAATCTTTTTTCTACCCAGGCACATACTTTTTCACGCTATAGGAAATCTTCACAAGAAAAACGCGATAAAGATCACCTATTTGTAGTGATACTAGAATGTTGCCACCAAACGAACGATCCACCAAAAGTTTTGAATAAGCTAGTGCAACAATATACCTTGAATACGCCACGCAGGCAATACCGTATCTATATGTCGTAGTTGGTTTCTCATACAAGCAAACTGCCCTCCTCCGAAATCCTTGCTATGTCCTCGACCGATCAAATGGACCCAAAGGACGACCACCTGAGCAAAGTTGTCGGCATAATTGGAGTTGGCATAGCCGTCAGGTACACACGAATCTTGCTCAACGGCGTCACACCAGTTATTCGATGCCGATGTGCCACGATCTGTTGAGTGCGCTGATTCATGTATGAACACGGAGATGTGCATAGTCGGTTCGCAATAATATGAAACATCTCCACTCGATCCAGCTCCCCCACACTTTCCGGCCGTGGCCGAAATCATAGCCCTGTTGTGTCGCCGAATTGCGTAGGGAACTCGTCCCATCATTTCAATCATATAACGAGCGCTCATGACTGCATTGGGACACATACATAAAACGAGCTGTTGATTGCCTGTGCCATGGTAGGTAATAGTGTAGACAGTTTCGGGTGCGGCGCCACTGCAATGACAAAGTGCCGCGTCACCGCCAGGAAAAGAGGAGTACGGTGGAGTTTTGAGAAAGCTGAAATCAAGTTCATCGCCAAGACCTGGCAGCAACGGGTGCTTGTTAAGATTTTGTTGACTGAGACTGACGAGCAGCGAGAGAACGACAATGAAGAACCAGAAGACAGTGCTTCTTGCCAGCATGTTATATTTGAATATTGGACTTGCCTTCGTTGACAGTTGGTAAAGGTTTGATCGTTTTATTATTTTTCTCAACATTTATACTGAAGGATACTTGATACGACGCTGGGAAAAATAACACACCTAGTTATTCAAATACGAATTAACTTTGTGATGTAAGAGAATCATTGTATAGCACTGCCTTTCTTGGTCGCTTGGTGTTTTACTCGCTTTTTCTCTCCCGCTATCTGTCTTTAAATAATAAGAACTGTGGACAAACACAGAAACATTTCTGAAATGACATTCGGGTACTCTAACGGCGAGACGGTAAAACTACCGGCAAAGGGTCAGTACTGGTCACAGTCAATATTCTTGAAGCCGCAGGTGATGTTTTAGAAAGAAATCGCGTGGATCCCTGAAACACTGACATGGACGAATTTTTGTCGTTTGTTAATTTGTTTTGGAAAATAAAATTTCAGTCATTGAATTCAAAGGTACTTAAGGAGGCTGCAGTTCCTGGCGCTGGCACTGTCATGTTCTTCGTCAAGCGTACATAGCACAGTGGGCATTTTCCCGTAGAGCAGGCGGACATCTGATTTTTTGAGTTAAAAAATGATTATTTCCGCATAGTATAGTCTTATTATGTGTCAGATATTAATAGAAGTAAAAAAAATCCAATTCGAAAAAAAATCTTTATTCGATAAAAAATGCCTTTAGGGGCCCCTTGCCCTGTATTTTCGTCAAGAAATGTTTTATTTGTACAACTAATAAATTATACATCATTCGATGCAGTTTTTCACGCTGATTCTAAATATCACTTTATTTTGCGAAAGAAGCGTTTTTAAGATGAGGAAAACATCGAAATACCAAAAATCCCTTAAGGGTTTTAGAAAATCTGGAACTCGACTTAGGAAACATATCGCATCATATCGCATGCAATATAGATAGAGTAGGTTCTGATGAACATTCCCATGTAATTGGAAGTTATCTACTACCTCAGCTATCATTAGCGTTTACACTACACCGAGGTACGCTCCAACCGTATTGAAATTTAGGTTGCGTTTAATTATTTTTGATACAAAGAAGATGTGAAATGGTAACCTTTTGGTATGAGAAGATGTGCTAGGATGTAGTGATTCCAAATATGTTCTTTAGATAGTTTAAATGTGCACGACTGATGATAGAATCAAGTTTTTGTACAGATGTATTATATTCCATAGTGTTTTTTCTGACTGTCCGTTCTACTAGAAGCACATTATTTCAAACTGATCTTTATACACCATTCGATAGGCCTTTTAATGAAGTATGTTCTACACTATTTGTATTTGATAAAGCGCACTTTCGATTTTTTTCTCAAATGTCC
This sequence comes from Didymodactylos carnosus, assembly GCA_905250885.1. Classification (NCBI taxonomy): domain Eukaryota; kingdom Metazoa; phylum Rotifera; class Eurotatoria; order Philodinida; family Philodinidae; genus Didymodactylos; species Didymodactylos carnosus. Next base: position 9,932 of record CAJNOQ010005660.1, on the reverse strand, counting down.
GCCTGAATGCCCACTGTGCATAGCAGAATTTAGATACGGTTGATCTTGACAACATGGAACATTATTCTGACAATCGGAAGTGTGTGATGCTTGATTAAAATCAAAACTAAAATAATTAGCCTGCCGTTCACTGTTACATATTGCTACAGCCCTAACTGCCACTAGCTGCTTGTTCTTCTCTTTTCTCTATATCTCTGACGTTCCTCTTTTCGTTCGCTCGTTCTACTGTAATTTGTTTCATCTTCTTTTGTTGTTCTCTGTTCTCTGATCTTTTCGGTCGTCCGCTCTCTCATTATGTAAACAATAGTCAGATTCACTTTTTTGGTCAGATAATTCTTTTCCATCTTTACTGACGCGTGTCGGCTTCTTCTTCTCTTCTCTCTCCCTCTCTCCTTCGTTCATTCATTGATTTTTGTTTTCTCTTACTCTTTCGGGTTGAGGTTTTAAGCATGTCCAGCAGAGCCTTCAATCGATCTCGATTATTCGTCGCACTAATAACATCGGTCCATGATAGTCCCAATCGCTCGTGACATAGGCGTGCGATATAATTGTGCCAACTTAGGCGTGGGCGTCTGACTGGCCTTTTCCCTCGTGGCGTGGCTTCAAAGGCTCGATAGGCCAGCCCCTCATGTGGCATTCTTAGTGCGTAGTCCCAATCCGCGTAGGATTAATTCAATCTCATCCAAGTTTTTCTTATACCATGATTGTATCATATCTTCTACATTATCTTTACGTTGCTCACAATTTAACGTTGACGTGATCGAAAGAGATGACTGAGTGTGAACAGTTGATGCTGAATGACTACTGAGGACGAAGGTACCGCATTAGAAGAGAGAGAATTGCCGGAAGAAGATACTGGTGTCACGGTTGTTGTTTGATCGGTTGAGCTTTTCTGCTGGATTTTCGATTCTTTCGTATGTTTCTTTTCAATTTCCTTTAACTCATCAGTTAAATAAGGCGTGCGTAATTCAAAGTTCGAGCACTATCTCAGAATTGGCTCTTTTTCACATATTCTGATAGAAAAAAGTGTCCTGAGTTTAATGATGTACTCGGAATCTGAAAAAACCCTTGTCTTCATTTTCAAATTCACAAAATACTAAAACAGGTCAAAAACGTCAGAAAACGCGTCCTTCACGTGAAACGCGCACAACTCAGGACACTTTTTCTATCAGAATATGTGAAAAAGAGCCAATTCTGAGATAGTGCTCGAACTTTGAATTACGCACACCTTATTTCATACTGCCCTTAACACCATTTTTAACAGTATGACCACCCGATTTCAAAAAAAAGTACAGCACGTCTTTTAATATCAGCTAGTTCATCACATTCATATTCTAGTATTGACAATGGATCATCGGAACATTATAATAGACGAGTTGAACAAATTTCTTGTACTTGTAGAATATCAACAATAATATCATTTGTTTTCTCACGTACATAATAAAAAAAATCGGCTTCAGAAAGTGACAAAGCATCAATGTCAGATATTTTGACAATTTCGATAAGTGCAAAAAAGGACAAGGGCTAAAAACAATATGACTATGTTTAACAATTAATAATAAATCGAAGGAGGAGAAAATAAAAGCAGAAAGAAAACGAAAACGAAAGGACTTATCAAGTCTTTTAAAAAACTGTTTTTTCGTATTTTGTAATGTTTCGTGTAATAAGAGAAGCAGGTGAAATAAAGCGAAATGCGTAGAAAAACGAATAAAAATAAATGATAATGAATACGGCACAACGTTGCTTGATTGAATAATAAAACTTTTTAATTTTAATAGAAAAATATATGTATTTATAAATATGACGGTAACTTTTAAAAACAAAAAACGGCGAATGCACACGAGGATATAAACACGTTTTGAATTATCTTCATCAGTAAATAAATGCTAGTGAAATTGTGACTGCTATTGGAATAAACGCATCTTATATACATTTTCTGAACAAGCGCAGTAGAAAGAGACAGACGAGTAGAAAAAAGAAACAGAAATACTGTTTTAAGAGTAAGTGAAATTTATGAAGCAATTTTCTGAAAATGGGGAGATGTTTTCTAAGGGAGAGTGAAGTTTGCTAAAAATCGGGGATGTTTTTCTAAATTGACTTCTGTGAGTCCTATTTTACTTTCTTTCTCGACCGAATTCCATTTTAAACTTTCAGAAACGATTGTATCAGCACCGAGCCGCCTCTATCCGCTTGGATCCCGGATCCGCCTTTTCCCCCTTGCACTTGGCAGTACCTTACACTGGTATTAATAACGATAAGACGGGGTTCTTTTTTCTAATTGAGGTCGATTGTCTACTGATTTAATGTATCGGATATCAACGATATAATGAAAGAGCATATCATTCATCTACATACAGATGATACTATTTTTTTTTGTTTTAGTTCTTACTAAATATGATGAGTTTAATTGTTCAATATTCACATCTGATGAAGATACTATGCATTACCGTTTAAAGTCTTTAAGATTAATAAAACTGTAACCAAACATGATTATAGTCGAACGTGTATTTCACAGATATTATCTTAATCACACATTAACTTTGCACATTCGGAAAGAAAAACCATCATCAAACATATTTGGTCTAAATCATTTACATTTTCTTCAAATATCATTTAAAAATTTATCTATTGACCATCAACAAGCAATACATTAACATATGATCAACATAGGTATCGTCCATCATATTCATTGGTGCTGAAAAAGTACATTGATAGACTAGGAATAACACTGGATGTTCTCTACTTGTTCTTGACTATTAACAAATTCATTTTAGTTGATCCAAGTTTTTGCCGTTATCATCAGCCGTCGTTCTATTTATCATCTTCAAATTTACAAAAAGCTTGCGAAATGGCTACAGAATTTGAGTAGGTTTTGTGAGTAGATTTAGATGTGAGTAGATTTTGTTGATTAATCGGTTTGAGAAATCACAAATCAGACAGTGATGAATATGCAAGTATTTCATATTTAAATTTCAACGTCTGGTTATAACGTAAACATAATTTGTTAAAACGAACTTTATTAGGTTATGAAGTAAGATATGTGTTCATGAATCGAAACGATCAATATGCAGTCTGGCATTTCTACTAGTCGTTAAAGTCAAAAGGATAATACGAATGTCAGTTTGCATAATTTGAAACTTATTAAATGTACCCAGGTCAAACAATCCTACTAGGATCCTCCAAGATCCTATAGGATCCTACTGGTAGCAGAATTTCATAGGATTCCTATAAATAGGAATCTTATACATTTCTTACAAAATCCTATGGTAAGATTTGTAGGATTCCTATTTTTCCATTCTGTATATATTTTCTTTTCTTTTCTTTTTCTACACGGGAACGCAACTATCGTCGTATTTTCTAGTAACTATAATATAAATACAATTATTAATTATTAAATACTATTGTAGAACATGAAAAATTCGTCGAGCCAAAATTTTTGAAATTCTGTAAGCCATCGAAACTCAGTATAGTGTTCCATGACGTGTGAGCGAATATTCACAAGTCTTGGACTCATCCGAGCTTAGAATCACCCGATTCTGGTATCTGGGGTTAGAAATAATTAAACAAATAAATGGGATCTTATAAGTTCCTACTGTAGGATCTCATAGGATCCTATAATAGGAATCCTACGTCTTTTCTTGCTTTCAGATGACAGACGTGTTTCCTATGAAGTCCTATACGATTTCATAGGATCATATATGATCAGACAAGATCGTATTTTAGAATCCGATAGGATCTTACAAGATCCCATATAATTTTGTTATAGGATTCTTTGATTCGGTTATAGACAGCACATATATTAGTAGGAAAAATAGATTCGTTTAACTTAGCTCATAATTTTTACTGATGTATTACCTGAAGATCACTTTTTGATTTCTATGGTAAGCCAATTTTAATTGTTCATTCTCAACATAAATCGATCGTAGTTTTGTTAAAAAGTAAATTATGTGTCGAGAAAACAGTTAAATGTCAGAAGAAGATTCGGCAATAATAAAAACATTTATAACACAAATTGTCAAGAAGTAGAATAGCGACAGCAATAATATAGTAAAAATCGAATTGACTGCAAATTATAATTTTGTATAAATTAAACTAAAGCTGAATATACAAAGATAAGTCAAGGAAATGACAATAAGTTATGTAGTTCTACGGCGGACATATTTTTATCTACTTACGAGGAAACCTACTCCGATGCCTCGCTCCGATTTTGTTCGTTCTTAGGTCATCCGATGGGGGACCTCGAGTAGGTAAAATGCCCTAAAAGGACGATGGCTCTTAAAGACCCAGTTTTCTGGAAAACCAGTTTTTCAGAAACTTCAAAAGTTATCGAAAACTTTCTTAATGAAACATTACTGTAGCCCGCAAATTTCTGATTAAAACGAGACATCTCCCAGCTCCACACGACCTTTCTTTGCAAAGTTAGAGAATTTACAAGAAAAGCCCTAAATGTTGTAAATTGTCAGCTTAAAGCCACAGAAATAAGAAATTAATTCAAGGCTTTTCTTGTAAATTCTCTAACTTTCCAAACAAAGGTCATGTAGAGTTTGGAGATGTCTCATTTTAATCAGAAATTTGCGGGCTACAATAATGCTTCATTAAGAAAGGTTTTGGTCATTTTTTAGAGTTTCTGAAAAACTGGTTTTGCATAAAACGAGGTCTTCAAGAGCCGTTGGTCGATATCGTTTTAGGCTTTTTATCTACTCGAGGTCCTCTAGAGAATGACGCAAGAACGAAAAAAATCCGAGCGAGGCACCGCAATAGATTTCCTCGTTAGTATTTATCTCAACTATTGTTTGCTACTCCGACAGTAGTTGTTCGAGTTTGATTATCACATCGTCATTGTACCTTGTCAGCTGATATCGTGAAGTATTGAGACATTGTATATTTCAACATTCGCTTCTTGATAACTGTTCGCATCGACATTTTTTCATAGTGATATTTGTGTGCCATTATTTAGGCTGTCGACATTCTTTCCTCAACATTTCGAAAATGACCTATTAAAATATTAATACTGTGATTTTGATCAGATTCTTACTACAACATAAATGAGAAAAAAAGTTTGACTATTTCTGTGAGAAAATTAATAAATTGAAATTAAGTATTTTGTAACTTTGACCTTCTCGATCACTTTTCTCTAGAATGCAGTAATAAAAGAAATTGTAGTCTTTTTTCGGATTCGTCGAAAACAGCTTGTGTCATCTCATTCTAAAAAGAAGTGTGAGTCGTTTTTATAATAGAAAATATATATATTAAAGACAACAGCTTCTGCAACTTATACTAAACTACTATCCACTCAATGACCTGATATGTTGGAGAGTATTGCGCGCACTTTTTGATCGAATTTATTCTATAGAGCTATCGAAATATTATTTCAGATTTCTTTTATAACTATTGATATGTAGAAACATATTTAAAAAACGTAGAATTCTTCAGCATGATCAAGTTTTTAAATATATATTTGAACTATGTAATGACGATTTAAGTTTCAAATGCTTACATATGATCAAGGAGCAAAAGCGGATCCCGGTTCCTACGATCCTAATGGATCCCAATAGATTCCACTAAATCCTGATGGATCCTGCGGCTCCTTGGTTCCACTAGGATCTGCCTTTTCCCGCTCGCATACGACTGTCTGATTTCTTAGCTTATGACTTCTTATAACAGCATTCTGCTTCACTAATTAAACAACATCCTATTCTAGAAACGAGATCAAGAGTCTTTGCAAGATCACAAAAGTCAATGTCAAAACTATCGGAATGATAGTGAAGAGATTCGAAAGAACCGAACGTATGGAATTTTGAGGGCTGGGCGAATTTCTTAGATTCGGAAATAATCCCTTATCCTACTATTCTACTGTTCTTAGTGAGAAAAAATTTTACGTTTCAATGCATTGATTATGCATTAGACGTGCATTACATGCATTAATTATGCATTAATCCTTATACTACCCATCATCTATCAGTCAACATTTACCTAGTGGAATACTAGAATACTAGAATAGTAGAATAGCAGAACAGTAGAATAGTAGAATACTAGAATAGTAGAATAGCAGAACAGTAGAATAGTAGAATACTAGAATAGTAGAATAGCAGAACAGTAGAATAGTAGAATACTAGAATAGTAGAATACTAGAATAGTAGAATACTAGAATAGTAGAATACTAGAATAGTAGAATACTAGAATAGTAGAATACTAGAATAGTAGAATACTAGAATAGTAGAATACTAGAATAGTAGAATANAATACTAGAATAGTAGAATACTAGAATAGTAGAATACTAGAATAGTAGAATACTAGAATAGTAGAATACTAGAATAGTAGAATACTAGAATAGTAGAATACTAGAATAGTAAAATAGCAGAAAACAAACGCTGCATATTCATATTGTCACATGAAGGAGGTAAGATGTAATCTGTATCATACAGGTATTTATGCCGGCTTTTCCTCTTCATTTCAGAAGGTGTATTATCATCACTCGATTATTTTAATTTCAACACGAATCAAGCGGACACGAATCATTCTATATTCATACAAGCAAATGATGGTATTCGTACGCTGAGTAAATCGACCATGACTTACGATTTGCTGATCCGGGACAAATTTTTAAATTTACTCGTGGCCACCACAGGCAAGCGTTAGGCTGAAATATTGCAACATTACTCTTGTTCACAGCAACCTGGCGGTTTCCATGAACGTTGTTCTGTACTGTGTTTCGATAATGAGCGTGAAAAAATATTCTACGACAACTTTGAATCAGAAGAAGACCTCGAAAAACACCTAAATTACCAGTATGATACTCGCTCGACTTCAGTGCCAATTAACAATACTCAAGCAACCGTTGAACAGTGTTTTGCTGCACGAGTTGCACTTGGCTTTCGTTATTATACGTTCACTAAAGGCGCGTATATTTTATTGGCGAAGCATTGTGTTTACATGCAAACGAACAACGACAAATTCAACTTCTGTTCGACCAACATTACCATTCGAACCGAACAACAGAGAGCCATTGAACGCCGAGCATCTCAAATTTTAGTCCGTATCGCGGTGAATGTACAACAACTGATTGATAGCATGGAAGTTCTTGAACAAATTGACAGCATCTGGTCGGCCACAGTTAGTCGCGACTTTATGAACGCATGCGGTGAAAAGGCTCGGGAAAAGTTTGGTCCATCATCAAAAGACACGGAAGCCGAAAGATCTAGATTGAGACCACCCGCTGACAATTGTATCGAAGTCGACGAAACTGCAGCGCAAATTGCCGTGAATTTTTACACCCGTCTTGTTTTGCCGCAAGTAAGCACATGCTTCTACCCGCTAGACAATTTTAATGTCTTTTACTTTCTTAGGTGATGCATTTGTTTGACTATGTCGTCGATGAAGGCGAAACATTCTCTGCTGATAATCGTTTGGCTCGAAAAATAATCCTGGAACTACTATATCGTTTTTTCACTCAAACGATGCTAAACGGCAACGGATCTATATTGAAAAATGTGAACAAAGATCAAATGAAACGTATTTTATCAATGTTAAATCATGATGGAATAATTTTTGCCGCTGAGAAACCATGCAAAAAACTATTTCGTAGTCTTGCAAGCAACTTCATGCAGGCCACTTATATGAAATGTTTACCAGACATTGAAGAGAGACAGCAATTTGCTAGGTTATTATTAACTAAATATGGAACTACGTTCGATGAATATGAGCAGTATTATTCATCAAATGCATTTATGCTCGAACAACATCAACCGACGTCCATTGGCTTGCAAGCTATCAACAAACAACAATATCGAGCATTGATAAAAGATTTGGATACCTGGATTCAGATGCATGCTGACAAACACAGTTCGCAATCGAAGACCAAAACAACGAGAAAAGCTGATATGTTACAAAAATATGACGAAAACATTTCGCCACCACTACTATATATTAGTAAGTCTTCAGTCCTTTTTTTCCAGTTTATAATGATTGCTTTCAATCGCAGATGCTACAGCCTCTAATTCGGCAAATGATTTGAATCAAACCGAAACTGATTTGCAAGAACATGCCCTCAAGATTATCAGTGAATGTCAGCATAGAGAATTGTGTCGAAAAATACTATTGCAACCAACGCTGATGTTTACACGTACAATGTTATTTGCAATATCAAAAGATAGAGCACATCATCGCATTGCACTCGATGTTTTGCATAAAACCTGTATGGTATTAACCGGTGATTTCCTTCAAAACAATGAAAAACCTGTGGAAACATTTGTCAAATTTTTACCTTCTACACCTTCACATCAGTCTTCCGTTGAGACATTCGCGCAGGTATTAGGTGCATTCGGTATTACCGTCGACAACTATGTTTCGACGTGTTCAACAATCACCATTCCATCAACCGCTAGTGGGGGGTTACGATTAACCCAGGACGGCGTACAGTTAATGAAAACTCATTTCAAACAGTGCAGAGTTTCATACGACATGTCATGCTACCGCAAAAAGGTTGGTTCTTGCTCATAAAATATACATTTCTAATTGAATGCTTTTCTTAAAAGACAATCAATCACTTACTTATGGAGACGCGGTCAATAATGATCCCAAAAGAACCACAGCTGTTTCTAATAACGCAAAAGATAAACATCTAACCGAGTTCAATGCACCAGTTACTAGTGAGATAATCCTATTAGCAAAAGCTGCAGGTAAAAGCAAAATAGAGTCATTAGAGTCTCAAGCATGCTTTTATTTTATCATGTAGTTGATGATAGCAGTGAACCAAATGACAGTGATTCATCACATAATGTTCCATTAATTCAACGAAGAAATAATCAAAACAGTGGATCAGAACAGCTACAATCAGTCTTGCTGACTGGAACATATAATATTCAGTCGAATAACAAAAAAAGGCAAGAGCAGGTGTCAGAAGAACAGTCTGCACACGTTCCAAAGCGCACACGTCGCCCAAAGACAAAGTAACTTGTCCCCGGTCATTAACTCTATACTTTTTCGTCTTTTTTATTTTTATCCCGGTCTGTTCCAGGTCTACTATCAGTAAAATTCCGCCAGTGTGATGCTGGCCATTTTTCCATTTTGAAATAAATTTCTCTGAATTTTTATTTATACTTTAATTATTTTGTTAACATTCGCGGTTGTACTATTTATCATTGTTACAACAGCCATTAATCCAGTTGTCCATCTTTTAGGTGAATCCTTTCGGCAGCCTTTGGGATAGAGTTGCTCGTGAAACAACAACTGCCGCAGATAATGATAAACGTCTCCTCGCCACTGTTGCCAATTTTCCTTTAGAAATGTTAACAGTGTTACAGCTACTCGAAAGACTCATTCCTCTACGTGATCCGAAGAGATGTCTACACATTATGAATGTATTTAACAAATATTGCTACAATGACAATCATCGTTTACACTCCGTCTTTGATACTGAACAAATTTTAACAAAAATCAAAACGAATAAAATGTATCATTTCTACGATGAAACACGTCTGACTGATGCAATTTCCTGTTACCGTCTATCTACATCATTTAATCAAATGCAACTATTTCCATTTTGTTGTATATGTCTCCTTTGTTCGACGAAAATTGATTTATTAGAGGCAAAATGACTTTGCGTCTAATAAATCAATTTTCGTGAAATGTTAAAAAGGAAAAAGAATTCTATATCAGTGCATGTCACAAAACGAAAAAAATGAGAAGTTATTGTACAAACTACTGCTTACAGAAAAATAGTTCGTATAGCCTAGTAAAATAAAAATGAACTTTAATTACAATATTCAGTGTACATTCTGTGCAAACGATCACAAAGTACAGCGTATGAAAATAAAACATATCATCATAAATCATAAGACCAAACAAATTAAAATTATTATTCTTGGAAGTGAGATATATACGAAAACAAAAATGTAGATATCTTGAATAGGTTTGAGCAAAATTTATCACAT
>CAJNOQ010005659.1:0-14887 GCA_905250885.1 Didymodactylos carnosus | reverse complement strand
TAAAATATCTTCTCTGATATATTGTGCCTCAACACCATCAGTTGCACAACATTGTTTAACAACTTTTAAAACAATTTTTTTCATTTCTTCATCAGGTGATTGAAATTCACGTATCAATATTAACATTACTTCACGAGTATAATAATTGGCGTATTCAGCATCCATCAATGGAATTAGATAACCAATTGCCTAAATTTAAAGAACAAAAATCAGATCATGTCTAAAAGGTCATGAAATAAACTTACTTTTAAAAATGCTGCCAGACCTTTTCCACGATGTTGTTTAATACCTTTCCATAATGGTTTTAAGACCGTATCGAATGATTCAATACCATAGGGGGTTGCTGCTTCAGCTAAGGCCGCTATAGCCAAAGCCGTGATTGTTCGAACTTTTTGTTGTTCGTCTTCCAATCCTACAAGACAAGTAGTGACAAGATTACATTCAGTTTGTTAAATTGAATGTTTTTCGTACGAACCATGTTCAATAATTTCCACTAATGATTTTAAATGTGGTAGTATAGCACATCCCATTAATATAGCAATTTGTTGCACAATTTTGATACCGGTATGTCGTGCTTGCCATGACTTTTTACTTTTACAAACAGCTTTCAAAAATGGTAACAAAGCTGGAATGCCCAATGCAGATGCTACAACAGCAAACGCACGCGCTGTTGTGTTACGAACATATTCATCTAAATTGTCAATATCGGGACGCATCGTTGATATCATTGTCGCTAAACCAGCGGCCTAAAAGTGATATCGTTTAGAAAACATGATGATCTTTATTCTATTAGATTTTCCGCGACTTGTCACCGTGTCTAAATTTGACTGAGCAAGTACGGATATATTTTAAAATAAAATTATTCTTACCTTAGCCAAATTGGATATAATTTCTCTTCCTTCGACACGTGCATAATAATCTTCATCAATTAACAGTGGTTCAATAACGACAAGTATTTTATGTACATAAGGTCGAACTAAATCATCTAATTTATATAAAATACGATCAATAACTTTGACCAATAGATGTCTTTCCTGATCTTCTAATGTCGGTGACATTAGCAACGGTAATATTTGATTGAACAACGGGCCGGCACCGAATTCACGTGCTTTATCCGTAATTTGTCTTAATGCTGCTTTTCGCATTGGTGGTGTACCATTTTTAATTTTTATTAATAATTTCATAATTTTTCGTTCTTTTTGATCTTCTGGGCTCAACTGTTCTTCATCTATTTCTTCTAATAATTTGCCAAAATATTGTAAATCGTCTGGTTTCAACAGCGGTAGATTTCCTTTTGGTTGATATTCTTGTAATTGATTCGATTGTGCGCCTTGACCACGTTCAGAGGCTTGTAAACGAAAACCGCTTAATACAGACATCGGTGTTGGTGTAGCTGTTAATTTTCTGGCCGGAGTGCGAAGTGGAATGTAACCAGCAGGTGGTTGCAACACTTTATAACCAGGAGGAAACATCATATCCAATTCTTCATCGGCTAATGGACGATTACGTTCATCAATTTCACGCTCCCAACGATAGGCTTGCATTTGCTCAGGTGTCATAACCAACTGACCAGGTGTTGGCGTAGCCATACCCATTGCTTTTGGACCCACTGGTGTCATTAAATTGGGTGTCATACCGGGAGTGAAACCGCTTACCATTGTTGGAGTTGCGTGAACGCCAATTTCTTTGGCAACAGGTGTAAAACTTGATGGAGTTCCAGAGGGAGTGGCTGATGCATTCCCTGGTGTTTCATCCCATCTCGAACGACGTTTATCTGTCGATGGTGTTGGAGTAGATTTAATTAAATAATCTTCATCTAGATTAATACCACGATCAGTTTTTGGTGTTTCTGCCCATCCACTAGTGTGCGGAGTTTCTAAAGAAGAAACGAGAACGGAGTTACACATTATAAAACTGGAAAGAGAAATATAATACCTCTTTCTGTTCGTGGAGTTTCATCCCAACGATTCGATTTCTTTGCTGATGGACGTCCTGGTGTTTCGGCGCCCAGTATTTCAGAAGTGGCACTAGGTGTTGCATGACCAGGTGTTGCATCCCATTGAATCCGTGATTGTTGATGAGCACCAGGCGTTTCACTACCAAGAGATCGTCCAGGCGTTTCTTCCCATCTCACTTGTGATGGCGTTGTAGCCTAAAGTAAATATAATAAAAAGACTGAGTATAATAAAACTTTCAGCACTCCTCTACAGTAAACTTACGTCCTCATATGCTGGTTTCTTTGCTTTTGGATCTGATTCATCCTGAGACGCTGTTTGATCCCAACGACGTCGACGTCTATCACTAGATGCTACTTCATTCAAAGCTACTATAGCAGCCGCTTTTGCTGAAGCCATTGCAGAGGCTGTTGATGTTGGACGTAAATCGCCAGATTTTGCTTTGTCAGCAATTTGATTTCGTACATCAATCTAAGAAAAATACAAGGTAAGTAATAACTGAAATACAGAGAAAAAGAAAGCACGTACCTTTGCATTGTGTATAGCTACTTCACCCATAATAGTGGCAAAACCACGACCTGTGGCATCGGGCGTTTTACCACCTAAATGAGAAAAAATGGTGGATGTTAATTAAACCATTCAGTTGAATATATTCAGCATTTCTCAACAAGAATTTTTCACTTATACATTTACCGTATTGTATACCATCTGTTGAAGCCAATTTTTAATGTCCAAACTTGACTGTGCCAATATATTAGCACCCCTAACTTTTTTTAAAGCGCTGACTGAAAAGTTGTTTTGATTTTAAAAAGTGAAGAAAAAATGTGTTTTATAACTGAAAAATGGCAGAATTATTTAATGTAATATCATGTAGCATCTCTTTCAAGCCAAACATTGAGATATATATTGCAATTGAATGAACTGCATCACAACTATGATGACTTCTAAATAAAAGCTCAAAATATCAATATTCAAGGGGATGAGGAAGAGATGGGCCCACTCGCCTCAAGAAATAAATAATTTTTTGATGGTAGTATCATCTACCCGTATCTTTTTTTTATGGTATTGTCGCAAAACGTCGAACAACCTAAAAATGATATTTTTGTGGTGATATTCGTATACTGTATATTAACTGCAAAGATAGCGCAGAGAATTTAAATTTCTGTCTCTGGACCCTGCAAGTTCTACGAACGCATTAAAACAATAAAAACAAGATTTCTTCTATAGTGTAGCACATAAATTTCTGAGGAAAGAAAAAGAAGTGAACTAGTTGCGCGAACGCATTCAGCTCTAGAGTACAAAAAGCAAAAGTAAATAAGAAAATGTTTACCGTTAGCGAAATAATCCAATCTTTCTGGAGAAATCATTCCCGGTGCAATACGATTTTTACGTTGATAATCATTTTCTCGATCAATGATACGTGGTTTACGATATTCTTCCAATGGATCATAATTCTGAAACAAAAATAAATCTGGATAGATATAAATGAAAGAGTGGCAGATATCAATTACTCTATCTATGTCTGGAATGTTTTGTAGGATTTCTTGTGATGGTCCATAATTCTTTAATTTTGTGTTTTTTATTACAGATAAAGGAACATCATCGCCCTAATAAAACAAATAACGGATAGAATATTAAACCTGCAATTACTTTCTCTACTCAAACTCACTACTTACTTCATCATCATCGTTATTGGTGGGTAAATACGATAAATAACCATCTCTTGAACTTGGTGGATAAACATCTGTATCAAGATTTTGTTCGCCAAAACGTGTACCACGTTCTTCGGCTGATTCATTTCGTCGACTTTGCTTTATCGCTTTTGATTGAGCTTCGATAGCTAATCAAAAATAAAATAAAGTATAATTAAAAAAAGACATCTGATTGAACTACTGAAGATCTGATGGAACTTACCGTCATGTTTTTTACTCATTTTGAATCAAATAAACACGGAAGAGATAAGTTTATTTAAATAAAATCTGAAATTAGAAATAAATAGTCTAGTGATAAAAGGTCACTTGTTTATAAATCGTTACGCGCGATTGAAATAAACAAAACTATTTAGCTACAGCAACAAAATGCAGACAATTTTTTTGACTCTGAACAACGTTTTTCAGTCTGTTTTAATCTACACTATACCGTTTATTCCTTTCCTCAAATAAACAATGGTTCAAGAGCTAGAAATCCTTCAGAATTTGTTAAAAGTGTCTTCCTTCCAATTACATATAGAAAAACTCTCCCGGTATAGGTTTAGTTCAAGCGGATGAATGGTGCACTTATGCAAATCCAATAGCAATGTGACTACACATACCTCATACTCCGATTACAGGTATATCTGAAGCAAAACCAATGTAACCATAACTGTGCCTTTTCTTACCTAATTTCACCTACTTATTCTTTCGTCTCTTCACTGAAATGACCTGACGCTTCTGGTGTGGGAAGTGGCTACCATCACACGCAACATTTCCTCCAAAACTTTTATTTATATATCTTTAGAGATAAACTTTCACTGTTATTTACAAAAACTCGAATATGTTATTTTCTACCGAAGCTTATCTCGCCTCTCAAATTCAATATTACTCACTTGTTAGTTGGTTTTCGGATAACAGAAAAGGTACAGGGGAAAAGATCTATTGGTTGTCTCTTCGATCCAATTCATAATAGAGAGTACATACAAAAAGAAAGAAAAACATTCGAATAGCGAACGAATGAATGGTATAGTGTAGACGAAGAGACGTGATAACGGCATTTATTCTCTGCAGCATCTATTCGATATGTTTTGTTGTTGAAACATCTTTTTGTCTGTGTAACAGCAAAATTTAAAGCAGTACGTCTGTTCACATTAGTCTTCGAAGTAGATCATGTTAGAGAAATAGTGCTTATTTCTAATTCTAAGTAGATTGTGTCAGCTCTGTTAACCCAATTTTCATTTTTCATGTCTAACAGATGCGAGAATTAAGTGAAATCTCGTATAGTATGATCGATCTGAAAATCAAAAATAAATAGAAAAGTATGCAAAAATATAAGACGGAGAAATAGAAGTTCAGACGGGAAACTGTATTATGAATAACGTAGTGGTATGCATCGTTTGTTTAATTTATAACGCCCCGAATTGAGGAGAAAAGTTTGTAATTTGTAACAGACTTTTTTTTCAGGTTATCAACAATAATCGAACATTTTGAAAATGATTTCTGTAAGTAATGAATTTTCTCTTCCTAGCCGTGCAGTGCTTCTTATAGCTGAAAATCGTGTATGGTGAGCCGGAGAAATCTCATAAAATTCATTTTGCATGGCTTGTGAGCGTTTGTCCTATGAAAATAAAAATCAGATAAATATATCAGATTCTGTTTTTTATAGAGAAAATGGTGTTCAGTTAGATGAAAATATGAAGAGTCTTTGAAAAGGCTTCATGGCTTCACGGTAAGGATCCTAAGTTGGCCTGCGATGTAGTTTTAATGGTCGGCCGCGGCAGGCTTTTATAAACTCGAACGGTTAGAGAATAATCAGAAATAAGAAAATTATATTTATAATTATACTGGGATCTGTATGGTCTGGTTAGTGAAAAAAGTAGATTTCTTGTCGGTTTCACGTGAGCAGCGCAGTTATTATAGTCAGCATATCTTGGTAAACAAAGAGAAGTTACGGGACAATTATTTCCGGTTGGAGTGCATAACATTCTATACTGTAGAAAAAGATGTGTCCATCACATATCCGGTTTATTTTAGCTTATTTTTAAGGAATAAGCAAAAATGTATGTATTATGTAGTATGTCTTTGGATTAGCTCCAAGAAAACATGCAGAGTAACAAGACACTTCAAGCCTTTCACACAGTTTCTATGACGGCTCCGTATAAGCTTCTTGCAGTCAAACCACTCAATTGTCGAAGAAAACTTTCTTTCAACAGAATTGTTGATTCATGAAGATTCGAGCCTCAGTGAAGTATATTGGGAAAATTTTCAATTTTTTAGTTGAAATTGGTGGGCAAATTCGATACCTAAAACTTTGTATTGCGTTTTCAGGAGATGCTTGGTATTTGACGGACAGATGTAGATCTGTCAGTATGTTATTCATCTAGTGGAAAAGATTGAAATCCAAATACTTCTCTTTCATCTCAGTGACAAACGTGGGTATAATCAACTTATTATGCGACAATAAGTGATGCATTTATATCACTGTTGTAATTATCTGAGAACAAACTCAGCAACAATTGAATGGTGAAGAAACATGAAAACCATCATGTGTAGAATTTTTTTTCAGAAAATTGGAGTTCATTCTAGTAATTTTAAAATAATGAAGATTTTGTTCAACTCTCTCACATAGTGTAATACTCAGTTTCTCAAATTAAAGCTGGACACACCATGTCATAAATTGCTAAAATCATCTTTTTCCGCATACAGATATTCGAACATTAGTTATCTATAAGAGAATAGATGTTTTCAACCGCAGAAAGTTGCCCCTGAACTTATATTATACTTCAATTGTACCATTAATAAAACATAAAAAGAATTTTCTACAAAAATCTCCTGACGATAAGTTTCTCAACTCCTAGTTCTATACGTCAGTATCATATAGAACTAATAATTTATCATAGCTTCCTTATGGTAATTAAGTTACGCGTTTTGATTTCTTTCCTAGCTTAGCGAAGATTTCCAGAACTACCAATGTTTTACTACATACATATTGCAAAAAGTTTACTAAACTAAGTTAGACGATCTGATATATGTACTGTTCTATCATGCCCAAAAAGTAAGAAGAGATAACAGGGTAGAGAAATACCTTTCAAAGAATCCTTACTAAAATCGTTAGTCTATCCGACCGCGTAATCAGATCGGTAAATGCTTCGTTTTAGGACCTAATCTTTTGTCATAATGAAGCTATGATAATGACGTATTCAGCTTTAGTTTGAGAAACTGAGTATTACACTATGTCAGAGAGTTGTACAAAATCTGTTGTTTAGTTCATTTTTTTGAAATTACTAGAATAATTGTACACACGGTGATCTCCATATTTTTTTACTGCTGTGTGTTGAACATAGATGAAAATGCATATTGCTAGAATAAAAATACTAACTGGTTCTTTACTAGACCTACTCTAATGAAAAATCAACAAAGATATTTAATAGTCCTAGTTTTTACACTGTACTATAAGCTATTCAGTTGAGCGTAGGTGTTTATCCAGTGATTCTCCTCTCTCTTCGGATTTATGTATTACTTATGGACAAGTTTTTGGTACTTTTGTATTTTAAGAGCTGGCAACAATAACTACATTCTGTTTTTCTTTATCCATTTTAGAGTTTATTTTATGTATTTCGGATAGTTAAGAAACGAAATAATTAAAATCAGACATCGGTAGATCAAAAGTCATGTATTCTCCGTTTTCTGATGCAATACATCAACAATTTCCACTTATGCAACTGCCAGAACGACAAGTTATGCATCATGAGTCAGTGTAAGTAAAGTTTTATCTAAATATTTTCATTCTGTTATCGATCAGTTTAGTCTAATGTAGGAAAAGGAGAGGTATCGAAGAAAATTCTAAAATTATATTGCTTCTCTTTTTCTGTATCTAATTTCACATTGATTCAAACAATAATATTACTGATCTTTTACTGTTTCGCGATGAACGTTTTCGATACAAGTTTTGAGTGAGGGATGGAAAGTCTACCGGGTCAGTTCTCTTTTTGAGTAACATATGAAAAAAAAACAGTTATTTAGAAGCTAGAAAAAATCATATACTCAGCTGCCTAAAACACAGTTTTTCTGAGAAAGTCAAAATTTCTTGAGTAACTCTATCCAAAATCGAAAATACTCGCTGTTCACGATCGAATAACGATCTTTGTTGGCAAGGAAAATCGTTTTCTATTTAGTGGTGAATATGGCAGCTTAAGTTGTTGAACTGCGTAAATGCTTTCTAAGTTAAATTAGATGCAACTTCTGTGAATTTTATCACATTGATGAAATGACTACAGGTTTAGAAACTAAGCGATTACTCTTTAAAACGTCTTATAAAGTTTCCACAAAGAAAGCTGTGTTGATTCATACCAAAAAATTATTGTATTGTAGTAAAGTGGACATCTGGTATTGATATTTTGTTACTCAGAAGTTACAGAATTCAAAATACTTTTCATTTTACTATAAAGTTACGTTTCACATTGGAAAAAATAGCAAAAAATAATCTTTAAATTTCTATTTTTTGTTAAAAAGCATTTGACAAAAATCACTTTGTGTTTGAAAAATTCTGTAGTTACTTTGTTAAGCAACTAATTTTTCCTATTATTTACTTCTTTTCAAGTATTGATTGTTATTTTTAATTTTAATGAATAGCTTTACCATCTTCTCAAAAATGATGCTTTTAACCTTTTAAAGTATGCAATGATTACCGTATGTAACAGAACAAAGTTAACCTGTTCTAAAAAAATCATTTACTAAAGAGTGTTATAAATAAGAAAGAAGAGAGAGAGAAAGAGAGACTATTGAAGTAATGAGTGCGGTGAAATAACAATATCAGAGGTCAGGCAAAAGAAATATTAAGATGAATGGCATTTTTTTGTAATGATCTTAAATATTAATTAGTATATACTTCAGATTTTTTCTTTTTGTATAAAATGTATAGGATCGAATATGATAATGAATAAATGACTAATTGTATTTTAACTAGATGTGAACTAGTTAGGTATAGGTCAACGTTAAAATTGAAACAGAACACTTTTTTTATAGTGATAGAATCATAGCACATCAAAAAGTAATTTTGTATTAATCATGCACCATGAAACAATTAACGATGGTGTTAAATGTCTGATGTTTGAGAGAAGAAATATACATTAAATAAATTTTCTACTAAAGCTTTCTAAGCAATTTTAGTATTGATTTATTCAAACTTCATTCATTTAAATTTCTTTCTGCACTGTGAGTTGATTTAGTCTTCATTTTTGGATTCCTGGTTGAAAAGGTTTAAAATTAAGTAAAGTTTACTGTCTAAACATGCACACATGATATATATATAGAATTTTTAATTATCCATCTTTAAAATTATTGATTGAGAACACACTATACACACATATATATATATATATAGTCTGCACAATAAAAAGGTTTTGTTTTTTATTAACTTTCTTTTGTTCTGATTATTAAAAAAATAATTTTCTACGTTTGTGTTTACATTTCATACAACTTTTCTTTGTAACACTATTATTCTCTTATTCGTTTATTTTTCGTTGTTTCATCAGGATTTCTTTTCCAACAACGTTGTTGGGGATTTTTTGACATTTGGTACCCTCCTCTCTCTTTCTCTCTTTCTCTCTCTCTCTCTCGCTTGCTCCCTCCTCTTTCCGATATTTCTACAACAGTTCTCTTCTATAAAGTGAATTTTCTTGTTTTATCAAGACCCTTATTGCAATTTTTCTACTAAAAAAAGGAAAAAAAGAAAGTATGTGAACGATCGATCAAGCTTTCTAAAAAAAAAAAAGAAGCAATATCGGTCGAGAAAAATCATTCCCCACATTATTTCTACATTTTCTATATTGTTTCAAAGCACAAGAAAAAGAAAAATAGCTCAACATAAAATTTAGAAAATAAGAAAGGACAGAACTGAAAATTGATTTTGATATTGACTGTCTACTCTTGTTTTTACTTAATGATTTTTATTGATAATGGAAAATCTATGTCAAATATAAAATAGTCTAAAAGTGTTTTAAAAATACTATATCATAAATAGTTTGATGCACGATAAAATTTTACTTTTCTCTCTAGTCTTATGCATTTTATTTAGTTTATGTTTGTTCAAATATCGACTAGTTTAAATATAGAGATATTTCTTTTTTACTGAGGATTATCATACACCCTTCTATTTTCAGAAAAAGCGTAAAAGCAAAGATTTAAATGCTTTTAAATCTTATGGATCTCAGTTCAAGCATTCTTTGAAGAGGATTAGTGGCTTTAAAAGTTCTTGTTGAATTTTTTTTTTTTTTTTGACAAATGGTTTCTGTTTGCTTTTTTCGCTTCCAAATCATCAATTGAGAAGATTAGAAGACTTAAATGATTAATTTTTTTTCTAACGAATGATCAGATTAACTAAAAAAACATCTAAATTTTTTTTATTAAAAAGAAATACACTATTCTGTTTTCGTTTGTGTGAAAAGATTAGAATTTTAAAACTTTCGTTTTAATATGTAGAATGATGAATTTCATAAACGATCTTTTTATCAATTTGTTTCTCATACGAAAAAAATAAAATAAATTAAGCCGATCTTGTTTTCTCATGAAGAGATAAGTAAAAATACTTGATTTATCTGCAATCAAATCGAATTCCACTCTATTTTTCTTTATTTACATAGACATGCCAAATGATACATATTTTTTTTTCTTGCATCATTTAGAACTTTTTTATTTTCATTTATGTCGTAAACTTGGTATGTGTCATTTTTCAAAAATAATGATTGACTTCTATCCCAATTTTAGTGAGATATGATAAATATGGCGTAGATGAAAAAAATTTTGGTCCACTATTCGTTGTCGTTTGCTACAAGATGATGTGATATGTATTGTACGCGTTTATTTCATTGAATAATAGAGCAGTCGCCTTTTAAATGAAATTGTTGAAATAGCAATATTTTGTTAAAATTATAAAATTACAATTAACAGCTGTTCGTAGGTTCGATTTAGAAGGAAATTGTAATGAATCTTTGAAATTAAACTACTATGTTCACTTTTTTCACGTCAGTTCATAATCTATACCTAATCAGTGTGGAATCCATTTTCTACCGTGCCTATGAAATACGTACTAAGTGATAGATCAATTTTGTTACTTTATGCGAGTCATTTTAGATAATCTCTTCAATCTAACGTATAGGAATTTGTTAAAGCTCGTTCAATACAATCGCTTTTTATAATACAGTTTGAATGTTGAGATATATAACAAAGCTTTTAGAATATCTCAGTTTTTAACTAACAAACTTCATTATACATTATTGGGATATGCTGTTCAAGAAACTTTAGTGATGTATGTTTGTTGCTTATATTTCAATGAGTGTTAAAAGTTTTGAGCGTTATAATTAATTTATTAACAAAAATTGAGTGTGTTTTGTGTTTAGGTTTGTTTTCTTGCTTTGACCCCAACGTCAAACTCAATAGACGAGAAATAAAATATTCCGTGTATTTTTGTGTATGTTACTTCTTAGTCCATTCGATCATTCATTATTTGACCCTTGTAAATTTTTCTTTCTCTTCTTCTCTCGCTTGCACACATTTTGGACGACGAACGTTCAAACGTTCGAAAATGGTATGGAATAACTTATTTGTTTTAATTGAGTTTTCTTTTTTCCTTATTTCGTTCGACGAGGCAATTTTTTTGTATATGTATGTGCGTATGTGGGTATATTTAATATATGGTAGAAAGAAAAGAACAAAAATGTCTATGTATGTCTGTCTGTACAATAGATGGATCGCCACATATAAAACAATTTGGCAGTACGAATGTGTAAAAGAACAGAACAAAAATTTTGTTTGTTACCCTCTAGTATAATTATAAAAAGAAGAGAAGAAAAAAAGTAAATAAAAAAATGTAAAAAAAAAAGAAAAAAGAATGAGAGAAAGAGAAAGCCTCTTACATTGATTGTGTATTGAGATTCTGTATTCATTCAAAACACGTACATATATCTAGTATGTATGTATGTATGTTAAAGATTCTTGTATGGGAATAAAATTGGATTCATGTATGTTGTCGTGTTCTTTTCATCAACATCATCAAAAAAAGATGTATTTTTTTTTTCCTCTCGTGTTTTTTTTTAAATACTAAATGTATGTATTGTATGTATATACAATGAGTCCCATACATTTTTTTTTGTCGTTGCCACGTAATACTAAACATCATCATCATCATAATCATCAAACCACATACACATCGCTGAGTATTTTTATGTATATTTGAATTTCTTTTTGCTTTTTTTACATGTGTATTGCTGTATATATAGTGTATTGACATTAAATATATATATATATATATATAGTGTGTGTATTGCTTTTTAGCCTGGCTATGTAGTTGAATAGTAGTTATGTATAAATATAAGAATGTGATAGTTATGAGCTCCTCTCATCTATGACATCTAGCAAACATATATAAATGTAAAATGATCGTAAAGAATATACATATAAATCGGTCTGTAAAGCGAGAGAGAGAGAGTCATATATGTATTATAAGACTTACTGTTACTCGGTTTCTCCACAATCATGTGGATGTGTGGGTGTATATATAAAAAGAAAAAAGAAGAGATGTTTTTCATCTAATTTTGTTTTCGATTTTATATAAGCGTGTGTGCGATTTGCATCAAATACGAAATTGCATTCGACGACAACGACGTTGAAGTACTAAAGCTTGGTTTTTTAAAAACTCATAATGATAATGATGATGATGATGATGTTAATGACAAATTGGAATTCCTGTAAGTGGAATAGTAATATCCAAGAGTTGTTACGAATAATTTATACAAATTACCATGTTATAGATATAAATATATATTTAATATTTGTCTATCTACATGAATATTATCGTTTAATTAAAATACAACATAATTATTTGTGTCTGTTTCTTTTATTCTTCAAATTAATTTTATTTATTAATTTATTCAAAAAGCTTAAAAGTGGCTACTACACTCTATTACCAATCCACTATTCCTCCACTACCGGCTCGAATTCGGTGAGTTGATATCAAAATACCGTCTGATTTTTTATTGATGATCATAGTTTAATTATACAGAAATTATTTATAAACGTCAAATAAAATTCGTAATTGCGATATTAAAATGTAAATGAAGAGTAATATAGGAAAAATTTTGTGAGATTACATTATCAGTACCAAACAATAGTTTCAAAATGTCAGTCGTCATTAAAAAATAATAGTGTAGATGTCTATTTTCATCGCTGACAAACTTCTAGTCATCAAAAGTATATGATGACTTGTGGACAACTATTCTATCCGCACTTTTTTTATATGACAGAAACAACAATTCAAATCTAATCTGTCCATCATCAATAATCGCAGAATAATCACTTAGTGACATCTGTCATAAATTTCTTCTATTTGAAAACTTACTCATAATATTAACGGCTATATCTCTGAGATTTTATAGATTTCTACATTTTAGTTTAGAGATAGATTTTTTGTTAAGAAAAGTTCTCTCATCAATTTGTCTTTTTCTCTAGGTATCCTCATCAACAACAGGCAACACCCCCCAGACAAACACAACAAAATCAAAATAATGTCACAAAAGAACTTAATAAACCAAAAGGTCGAATGTCAGCATATACATTTTTTGTACAAACATGTCGTGATGAGCATCGTAAAAAACATCCAAATGAAAGTGTTAATTTTACCGATTTTTCAAAAAAATGTGCCGAAAAATGGAAGGTAGTAAAAGTGATCTATTGTTCCCTAATTTTATTAAAAAAATAACGTTATCTGATTCATGTATTTATCGATTATTTTTGTTTCGAATTTTAGACAATGAATGATACTGAAAAGAAACGTTTTGCTGAATTAGCTGAAATTGATAAACAACGATATGAACGAGAAATGGCTGTATATATGCCCGGTGAGAAAAGAAAAAAAAAGAAGAAAGATCCAAATGCTCCAAAACGTCCATTGTATGTTGATAATTTATTTATAGCAATGGTTTTCAAAAATCGTAAAACTCTTTTTCTGTTCGTAGATCAGCATTCTTTTGGTATTGTAAAGAAGAACGACCAAAATTAAAACACATAAATCCAAGTCTATCTGTTGGAGAAATAGCAAAAAAATTAGGTGATAGATGGAATCATACTCAACCAGATGGGAAACAACCATATGAAGGACAAGCAACAAAAGATAAAGAACGTTATGAGAAAGAAATGGGCGATTATAAACAAGCTAATAAAAAAGCGCGTCAAACACATTGTATGTATCCATATGTAAAATAACTGTTTACTTAAGAAACTACATTTTTTTAAAATTTTAGCTCATTCACAACAACAACAACAGCAGCAACAGCAACAACAACAACAACAGCAGTCTAATCAACATCAACAACAGCAGCAAGCACAACAATCGTTGCAACAGCAAGCTCATCATCACAATCAAAATACGAATTCCAACCAATCACCAAACGATGTAAGAAGTACTCCTACGCAATTAATACTTTCATCAGTAATTTGTCTACTTTTAGGTTCCTCAACAACAGTATACACAACCGTATGGTATGCAGTCATTTAATCCGATGCAATCGTTTCAGCCTCAGGTATACTAAATACATAGTAGCCATAAAAGTTATTTATAAAATTGTTGTTTTTTTGATTTATTTGAAGACATTTGCTCCAATGAACAATTTTCAGGATAATGTCAATGGCATTACATCATTATTTCCACATTATAATGGTTATCCGGTTCAGTTACAAATGCCACATAATAATGTAGGATTTTAGTAGATACAATTACGTTAGATATATACTCTTCTTAAAAATCTCAAAATTCTAATTTATGATAACAGCATTTCACGTGCACATACATACACACACACCTATTACACTAACACATTTGATTTTAGTTCTTGATTCAACACACATTCTTTCAATAAGTTTTTTTTATTTTGACTGTAAATAGTACATCTTTTTATTTTGTTTTTGTTCAAAACAAAACGAAATAGGATAAAACTTTTGTTGTATTTTTTCGAGAAATGCTATGTATAAATATGTATGATAGATAGAAAATGCCTTTCGTATTAAATGTATGTTTTTCTTTCGATGAGAATGAGATTTTTGTTTTATTCTTTTTGCTAATGACGACAATTCTCTGGTAATAAAAGTGTTTTTTTTTTGACGTCATTTTAACCTTTCTTATTATTGTTGTTTTTAGTGTTAACATTAGGTGTGCACTACACATATCCATTGACAGTCGTGTGTTTGTGC
>CAJNOQ010005658.1:0-14900 GCA_905250885.1 Didymodactylos carnosus | reverse complement strand
TATAGGCGAAAATGTATCTCTGACCACAAATGAGAATGACTTCAGGAATTTTTTTTCTATTCAAGTCAAAGCGAAAAAAAATACATGGAAGCATGTAAGAACATGTAAGCTTTCTTCTGGTATACGTCTGAGACAAGGTTGAGGGGGAGCCAGATTTACGATCTTATCCGGCGCATTTCCTAATTCATGTAAATATCCAAATGAAAAATAGACAG
The DNA here is from genome assembly GCA_905250885.1 of Didymodactylos carnosus. Classification (NCBI taxonomy): domain Eukaryota; kingdom Metazoa; phylum Rotifera; class Eurotatoria; order Philodinida; family Philodinidae; genus Didymodactylos; species Didymodactylos carnosus. Next base: position 14,685 of record CAJNOQ010005658.1, on the reverse strand, counting down.
TTAACGCATCATAAATCATTGGCGATATGCTTTCTAAGTAGAATGGGAATTAAATAAATAAGAAAAGAATAAGAAAGCTTTTTTATTATGACAAGAAATCGTTATGGGAGAAGAAATATCTTCGTGTTTATTTATCCGAATTAATAATTCACCAAATGAACGTGATAAAACAAGTAACGAACGATTAGTATTTGAAAACTGACCCATCACAGCTGATCCATTTATCTAAACAGAAGAATTGAGAAAATTATATGTGATCCACATCCTAAAAGTTCAACTTACAACTCCAATTAGTGATGTACCCATTTTAAAATCTCTTATCTGTTCGGCCAATTCGATAGCAACTCGTCTAAAATAGAGAGAACCAAATAATCAGATAACAGACGAGAAACAACAGTTATGTCATACTTTTGGGCTTCTTTAGTATTAGCACCTAGATGAGGTGTTGCGATCACATTTTCATGTTTAATCAGTGTGAAGTCTTTTGGAGGTTCCTTTACAAAAATAACAAAGAACATTGATATACGAATTTCGTCGATTTGATAGGCAATACCTCTTCGAATACATCCAGCGCCACACCTCCACATTGACTGGTTTTAAGTGCTTCAAGTAGTGCTTTTTAATCAACAATGACACCACGAGCTACATTGACGATCCGAACACCTATTTTACATTTTGACAATGATTCAGCATTAATAAGATCTAAAGAAAACAAACATAAGAAAAAAAATAACCATAACAGTTATTACTTCACTATTTACGTTTTGTTTCATTCATTACGGGTACGTGTATTGTGATATAATCGGCTATCGGCCATATCTGATCAAATGACAAAAATTCCACACCAAAAGTGACACTCTGTTCAGCAGTGATTATTGGATTATAACCGACTGTCTTGATAGATGAAACAAAGAAAACTACTATTGTGGAATCGATTAATAAGATACGTATTACAGTGACAACAGTACACAAACACTAGAAGAGACACAGCTACTTCCTTATACACAAATAATTTTAAAATAATTTTCTATCTGGTATTTAAAACAATCTTTTACACAAATTCTAACCATGGACTGGCTGTTCTCATATTTTCGAAAGTATGCATACCAGAAAAAAAAGCAAATAACACGTTATAGTACTAGGGGAAAAGTCGAGTATTTTTCGTGGACTTGAAACGTCACTAAGTGGTAAGCAACATTAAAAAGCAAGTATTAAACCAAGCAATAGAATATGTTAGCGAAAGAAAAGTTCTAATAACAAATTGGAAAAATTGGAAAGAATGAACATAGGTAGTAAAACAAAACAACAACAGAGCATGTGATGTGCATGTTATAGTAATACTACACTAATCTTACTTCCAATTAAAGAGTATTATGTCGCTATAAATGGATAGTTCAAAGTCTTATGAATTTAAAAAATATAAATAATTCTGGTTGAGTCTAACCTTCATCGAGAATGACTGCATACATTTTTGCTACTTCGCGTCAAATTCGTCCCAGACCGATAATAGCTAATGTTTTTTCATTCAGCTCTTCTCCTATGAATTTACTTCGCTCCCATACACCCGATTTGATTGATGTACATGCAGCTGGTATACTTCTATAATTCGTTATTTTATACTTCAATAGAATGAAGACATTGGATCTATTAGTTACCTGGATAATGAACATATCAATCCGCAAGTATGTTCAGCAGCACTTAATGTATTTGCTCCAGGTGTACTAAAGAAATCTAGCAATTGGTAAATATTTTCTAATTGTTTTAATGACTGCTTACTTCATGACTAAAACTCCACGTTTTGTGGCTGAATCAGTATCAATATTATCTGTACCAGTACCAGCACGTCCAATTAATTTCAAATGTGGACTATTTTCGATTATTTTTTGTGACTTTCGTTGCACTTCTTACAATTAATATATCAACATTCTGTAAAGAAAGAAATTTGTAAATGAAGAAGAGTAGACATATATGCTATGATTACCTTCATTTTTTCGATTAATTGTTCACTATTCTTAGCTGATGATAGATCGTTCTCAATATTAAATCCAATAGACTGCAGTATATCAACACATTGTTGATCAACATCATCTGTTATCAACACATTCGACATATCACTATACGTTTCCATTTTAAAATGATCTACACTATATAAAGTCGAATTGCATGAACAAGTCGCATATTTTTTAATAACGCTAGAACAATAGAGACACAATCTACAAAACTAAGCATATTAACAGAAAACTTTTTATTAAAAACTAATTATGTGTACAAAACAATAGGGATAAAAAAATTACTGTGAAAAGACGTTATATTCAAAGTGCTTGTGCTTCGCTGTTCCACTTTTATTTTGTTGTTCTTATTCAATAGCATTTAATGCTTTTAATGTTGCTTCTGGAATTAGTGATGCAATGGAATATATTCAACTCACACATTTCAGTCAAAAAAGAAATTCTCTATCTCGTTCTGTCTATGAAAGTTGAGTTCGTCCGAAAAGGCTGAATAGAATGACCAAAAAATTGAACTATACGTGCTTGAATAATCGAATGCTCTTCCTCAAATATTCATTTCTTATGGGTTAGCTTTCTCTAAGTGAATATTGGAATTTATTTCAACATGTTCATAAAAAATCTACATAGTACAATATATAGATGAGTAAATTCATATGAAACATACCATCATTACATCGACTGTCGTCGCAAACCTTTAGATGAACTTCATTTTGTAGAGCTGAGCCTGACTGTGCAAACCGCCGGTCCGCGGGTGATGCCCGTAAACAGTTATAAGGACTTTACTGTATTGGACTGGATTCTGCCTGACTTCTAACGGTTTACTCTATTTCCTAAGACAAATTCTCGTGAGCGATTCCAAATGAGAGAGTGTCTCAAATACTATATATTTTGATGGAGAAAAACAGTGGCTCGAGGAAGATGTTTGAGCTATGGGTCTCTGAAAACTAGTGGTATTTCTGAATATGTTCTCTGTATTGTACATGTCAAATTAGATGAAAATAATCTTGTATAGGTTATTTTTGATACTGAATTCGACTATCAGATTTACAGAATCTATTTCTGCTTTGTTGAGATGTGAAACTCGAATGTATGCCTAGAGTTTCTCATTTTATATAGAACTTTTATCGTTTTTGACACGTGAGAGGCATATTACAATGAAGAAATCACAATGGTACGTGAGCGCTATTTAAAGTTGATGACTAACAGCCGCAAAAATAGACCTTCGAATATTTTGAAATGTACAAATGAACAATCAAAGCTTTAGTTTTTTAATCTGTAAATAAAAAACAGAATGAAAAATATGAAGATGAACCTGAATAAAATGACGACTGGAACGGACTGAACATATTTTGGAATTTAGAAAAGAAAATGAATATCTATAAAGAACAGAAGAAAAGAATAACTGCCATTTCTCGAAAAAATACCAAATTCTATCGCATCACTAATTGTGACGAGAACATTCTAGGCTACCTATTTATGGAAATCAATAGATTTGTATTTTAGCTTTTTGGCCTATGTCCTGATTTTTCCAAGATTTCCTCGAAAGCCTCCTCTTCAGAAAAGCGTTTCCAAATTGGTGTTCCTTATGAAAAGATGTCACCAAGTCTCCTCTGTTGAATGGCAAAAATCGCGGCTCATTAGCCCTTTTGTTATTCAAAAAATATTCGGGTCCACGGTTTTTTTTACAAACCATCGTAACATAGCCTTTATTATTTCTATGCTGATACATCAGTTTTTTTACTAGGCTAGTTCAGATTGTTCTGTACCTGGACCACCTAAAAATAGTGCACACAAAACAATACTGCATCGTTTGCAGGCTATATTTCAAAATGTGGATGAACAGTCCGTCAATTTTCGGATCTATCAACAAAATGGTCTGCTGATCTACTCATACATTCATTTTTAGAATGCCGTTTTACTGTTGTGAAACGAACCTAGAAAAACAAGAAAATTTTGAAAGTTACTATTTCAAAAGATGTTAAGAATATCATTCACAATAGCCGTTATCGACCGAATGCTGTGGTTTCATTCTGTACTTATTTCATTGTAGAGTAAATGATCAACACTTAAGCGCTTCCTCGTGATTCATCAAATAATCTAAATCGAAAATATACAAAATTATTTTTTTTGTTGTCCCCGCTTCTTGCAGAGCTGAAGTAAAATATTTCTGTTGTGTAGCACTTGTGATAAAGTCCTCAAAGAAACAAAGAATGTGTTAGAATGAAATACCTACCACATGTATGAATAGAGTAAATTACATGGAAAAGGTCTATTTCCCATGTATAACAAGAATTCACACTGTATACCTTAAAGTCCCAGAAAAAATTTTCAAGAAAGGCTAAAAACACATTTACAGCGTTGGCTTATTCTTGTGATACATAGTGGAAAGCCGTAGTAGCAACTATCAGGTAGCGAGTGTGCCAAGGACTTTACAAATCTCTCATAACTGATGTAGTATATGTAGGTTTAATCTGTGCCTTGTTTAAAATGAATCGTAATAATTTGATTTCTGAATGCTCTCTTGAAGAATATTAAGTGCTTTCGTGAAATAAGAGTACGATATTTTAAGCCTTTCTGCAGAAATAAAGTTTATTGCCTATGTTAAAAAAGTAAAAGTGATAAAAACGTTTTTAAAAAAAAACGTAAAAATGTCTCTTCGTTCATCTTTATTATGTGTAATCTAAATAGTAAAAAAACGTTTACACTTTTCATCTCTTGTTAAAGTATGAAATTTAACTTTCATTCGTTGTTGATATTGCAACCCAATATTATTAACGACCTCTTTACAGTAATTTTCCTTCTGTTCTGGGTTAGTGCTTATCCAGCAGATGCTTAGATAATCCAAATAATTCCTAATTCTCTGTTCCACTTCATCGTGCTAAAATAGTTGTAAGAGAGTACGGAATAATGATAACATTGTTTAGACGGTTACATAACTTTTCTCTTCACATCGGGCAGACCTTTACTTTCAATGACTTTCTTATTATTCAATCGAGTTTCTATTGGTACCTTAGTCTACTTCTACTATCCGTTCGAAAATATATTACACTCCATTGTTTTTCGAGTAACTTATGAACAAAAAAGGTGCAACATCCTTTTAAAACGGCAGTTTTGTAGAGAAAACATTTCTCTACGAGATAGTGTATACAGAAGGTATTTTAGAGATTTTTTGTTTGCTTTTAGAAAGCGTTTTCCTCAAATCTACTGTCGGTTATAACCACGGTTTTTAACTGATACGCCTCTTTATCAAAAACGCTTTTTAAAGAAACCAAAACACTTTAAAATTAACTACTATATACCATCTTGTAGAGAAATGTTTTCTCTACAAAACTGCCCTTTTAAAAGGATGTTGCAACCCGTTTTTACGAAAATACAAACCATTTATTGTGAATTTATGAAAAATACGAAAAAAAATCGATGTACTCCTAGTAGAAACTGTGAAAATTAGCACGTTCTCATACTTCAACGTATCACGAAAAAACTTAAGTCTAAGTTTAAGACCGACGTAAGTCCGGGGACTTAAACCGTATCACCAAAACGACTTAACTTGGTGATTTGTTTACTTTTTAAAAGTCGTTGACAACAGTGACAAACTTCGGATAAAAACTCGCAAAATAACGAAATATGTATTCTCTAATCCTGAGGATGTCGTTTTCGTCGAATCGTATCGTTAAACAGTGGCGTAGCCAGGATTTTCTTAAGGAGGGGGCCTAACATTTTTTCCACCAAATCGACATAACTTTTTATTTCTAAAATTATCCTTTTACTCTATGCTTAAAGCATAGAGTAAAAGGTTCAGAGATCTCTTTACGCATTTCGTCCATTTTCTGATACCTGATATTTTATTCTATTCGTTCGAGTGCAAGTTAACTTTCGAGGAGGGGGGGCCTGTGCCCTCTAGGCCCCTCCCTTGGCTACGCCACTGTCGTTAAATGCCTGTTTTATTCAAAAAATGCGTCAATGACTTAAGTCCGACTTAAGTTTTCGGTCTAAACTTTAAGACTACATTTCCCATGACTTAAGTTTTTTTTGTGATACGACCCCCTGCTCTCAATAGATATGAAAAGTAACGGAAAAACGTTTATCTACTTCCAAATCTGTACTTTCTTTTGGGTTTTCACTTACCCAGGTAATTGAATCGTACCATACAAGATCGTATACGAATCGTACGAAATCATATACGATTATGTACGATCTACATACGAATCGTGGTACCTAATTTGTCGTCTGGTCCGTACTGTACGATTTCATACGAAGTTGTATGATCGTATATGATCTTGTACGATCCTATTATACGGTCCAGAGGACAAATCAGATACCACGATTCATATATGATTTTCATACGATTTGGTACGATTTTGTCTGATTCAGATACGATCATAGTACGATTCTTTGACCTGGGTAGCTTTCTGTTGAAAAGGCGCATCGAACATATAATATATATATATATATATATGTTGTAGCCCAAATTGGAATTCAGTCAAATCTTAGATTTGCCTAGCCAAAACTAAGATGCCACTTTTACCCTAGTCGACTCTCTCTCTTAAAGTCCCCGAGGACTTCCCGAAAAATGCATAATTCCCGTAATCAGCACGGTAATGATAAAGGTAATGATAAAACATTCATAATGATGGTAATGGTAATGGTAAAAAGAAATTTCTATGGATGATAATGGTACGGTAAATGGTAGCGAAAAAGTCATGGTAATAGGACTGTACTCCGTACTCGTCCAGCACTGGAACAAAATTAGTTACATCACTATTTTATTTGATCATTTTCAAATCACATATAAAAGAATTGCATATGGGCATATTTACACGGATAGATAAGAATAGGAAGAAAAAAACTCAATTTCCAATCCTTTGAATAACCCAATCTGTTTGACATAACGGGCATTGTGGTCGTTGTTTTAACCCTATAAAAATAGAGTGTGTCATTTCAATGATTATAAAAACAAGCAATTATTTTTACTTACATTCCGACATACAACAGTTATGAAACGAATGATTGCAATCGCCCCAAACCACAACACATTCATCTAATTTATTCAATGATTGACAACGTAAACAAGATTCACTCAATGGTGTACGACAGATAGCACAAACATCATGGGTAGTAACATCCCATGACCATATTCCTAAATTAAAATAACAAAATAGTTGTTACGTATAAATCAGTTTTCACGCTAATACCAATGAGATTCCATCGCTTTAGTGTAAATGGACCAGCAGATGAGGATGCTGGAGAAATTTGAGACTGATCAGACGGTGTTCCAGACGACATAATGTAATAATGTTAGTCTGAAAGTAAAGAAAGTTGAGCACACTACGAAACTATGCTCTTGTAATATATGTTACAAGAATTGTAGATAAAGTATCCAAATATCAAATATCATATAAGCTGCACAGTATGAAAGAGTACTCACTTTTTTACCCTTTATTAAATGATGGCTAGATTTTCTATAATCTATTTTTTTGCATCGTGATTTTTAAACATTTACTTCTAGCATTATAATGTATATTATTATTATTTACATAGTATGCTATACAGTGCAATTAAATATCTTCGAAAGACTAATATAAACAAGTTACTCAAAATAACAAACAGCGGAAAGAGTCGCATACATTCTGCATACAACTGTAACCGAGATAAATAACAGGTATACATTTTAATAACAATAAAAAATGACATATAAAATTGATTTAAACAAAATTAACAAGAAGAGAGTTAATAAACTTTTTGTAAATTATTACTCAGAAAAAAAAGAAACGAAAACAAAACAAATAACATAACACCATTTTCTGGAATAAGAAAAGAGATTTTCTTGTAACACCAAAACAGGAATAATAAAGAATCGTCATAATTTTGCTTGTCATACCGAATCGTTATATCGAGACTAACGAAATGTCTGAGGCGTCGATTCGAGAGGAAAAACGTTTTGTGTACCAGCGAGCTACAGATAAAACAAACATAAAAATGAATGAGTTTGAAGTTCATATAATTGATGTGAATAGCGTTAGCGCTTTCTTCAAATGTAGGAAAAAAAAGTTTATGTCTTCGCAGGAGATGAAGGTACACTAAATGGATTATGTAGAGATTAATACTATTTTTTTATCAAGTTTTATGATTGAACAGCTGTTTAGTTTATAAAAATTTCTATTAAGGAAGTATGAGATTATGTTATATTATATAATGTGAAAAAAAATGGTTAATCTTGTTGAAAGTGAAAAATAGCAGCAATTAGAGTTAGTATAGCAATTCATCCAGAAACTACAAGTCATTCTATAGTGCCAGTGTTGCCACAAGGGAATCTCCTTAAATCTATAATTTTTTTTCTGATAGATCGTGTAAAACTGAAACCTGGAGAAATTGAAAACTAACTTTAAAAAAATCAGTTTATAGATAATATCAAGTTATATGTATCGTCAAAGTAAGCAGTTTTCATAGAGTTATAAACGTTTCAATCTAAAAGATCTCTATTCTTAAATAAACTATACATTTTTATAAATTATATGAAAACTTGTATCAGTTCTAATACTGTATCAACACATATACATTGATAGTCTTCACAAATTGATCCTGCTTTCAATGTTAGTGATAAGAATATTGTGATAAGAGATGTTGAATATAAATAACAATACGAAAAATTAAAAGAAGAATAATCACTACATTGGATAAAAAACAGCAAAAACAAGCAACAAGCAGCATTTATCATACTAAATTGAGTATTTATGCACATATAATCGATATACCTCTCTATTGACCACTAAAGAGAAGAAAAATAATTAGAAAAATAAATTTACAAATGAAGAACAGTAGCACCATTTTAGTAATTAAGCTGAGTAACATGTGAATAAAATAGATATTTTTTTAGTTCTGTTAGTATATCATCTGCCGTTTATGACAATAAATTTGAAAGGAATCTTGCTCACTGAATGATGAATTATATTGTGTATAAATATGACAGTACGGTGAAAGAGTAGACGACAGTTATTGATAATTTTAATAATAAAAAGAATAAAATAACCATCAGATGTAGTATGAAACGAATCTGTAGTAGAAAGTACATGCAACGGCCTTTTTTATGATCCGCCGATCATTGTTTAAACCAAATTCAATTTCTGCTATATTCGCTTCTTCAATACATTTAAGACATTCTAATTTCATTACCCTCAATCGCTTTTATACCATCCACTATATATTCAAGATATTCGATCATCTGTGTTTGCTAGAATAATAATAATAATTAAAACTGTTCTTTTTTCAAGAATAAAATTGTTTAGATTAAAAATGACCTGATTTTGCATCGTCTGAATTTTATTTTCAAGTGCTTTCATACGATGTGATGTGATGTCGTGCGATGTAGAACTGAAAACCAAAAACAACGTTGACTTCATGACATGATTTAATATTTTTTTTTTTTATTAATTTATGCTTACATTCTATCTTCTTCGATCTCGGTAGGATCCGGTTTTCGATGAGTTTTAAAATATACTTCATCACCTAGTGCATCTTCGATACCTTAGATTAACATTTTCTATTAATCATCGATAAATTTAGATAATAACAGTCTTAACGAACCTTCAATAAGCGTTGCAGTTTTTTCTTTCAAACGAATTTCTAAAATAGAAAAAATATTAATCATTATATGTATGTATATTTTTTTTATAAATGTACTAAATTTTGTTTGATCAACATGTTTTTCATATAATTCTTTGAATTGTTTTGGATTAGTTTTTGATAAAATATATATACCAAATCGCCATAAATGTGAAAAAATGATTAATGGAGGTGGTAAAGAGGGTCGTGTCAAATATTCATAAACCAATGAAAATCGTTGAAATTTCCATATACGATCGGTGTCTGTTTGTAAACGATCAAATGTATTGCTAAAAGAAGATTAATTATTCTTTATGATATGATTCAAAATAACAAAATCATACCTAAACATAGCTATCAATAAATTGACCAAAAGTACACTAGCAATAGCCATATAAGCAGATAATAATACGAATACAGTGTAGCCTGTTGCTTTATAACTATCTAAATGAATAGTGATATATAATTTTATGATTAATTCACAATATTATGCTGTTATTTTTTAGTTGTTACCTTCAAATTCGTCTAAAATTTTTAATTCGCCAAATATTTGCCAGTAAGCAATATGAAATACTTTTCGAGGTAAATGCCATGAGAATGGTTGTACACCATAAATAAGTCCATAACTTGATACTCCAAAAGCCAATATAAATACTGTTAACATCATAACAAAAAATTTTAAATCATGTACCTAAATAGAAAAGGTAAATGTAATTTTATTTATTCTTTTTTTATAAATTAATTTTATACCATTTCGCTGATCATCACTAATTTTGGTCCTAATCTTTTAACAGCCGCAAATATATCTAACGTTCTCATGTACCAAATACTAAGATCAATAGAAAGAACAATTCGAGCTGCATTAAAACATCCTTCAACGGGTATAAGACGTAGAATAAAACCAATAAAAAATAATGTTATAACGAGTACATCAAGTTTATTCCATATCTCAGATAAATAAGTGAAAATTCTTCCACGAATTGTTTGAGCCTCCATTGTACACAACTGAAAACATAAAAATAATAGGAAAATTACGTTTTTTTCTTCTCCTAATTTACATTCTATACTTGTCGTATTTCTTCACATAAGAGTGTAAATATCCAAAAAACAAGTAATATTTCAGGTGGTTGTATACCATAATGCATTTTTGATGTAGACTGTTTTGTAATCTTATTGGTGTAAAGTAATGCATTTTCACTCGATTTTATTTTATCAGCCTCATATTCATTGTCGTTGTCGAGATTAGCCGATTGACAAGAAATTTCATCATCAAATTGACGTATTGGAAAAAAATCACATAACATGATATAACTGAATAACATTAAAAATACAACATGAAAATACTAAATTGAAAGAAAAAATATCATTCACAATTAGTTCGAGCTCTTTTCTCTTGCAAACTACCAACGAGTTAAAAAAAAGTAGTATTAACAGAATCAATGCAATATGTGAATTATCTTATGAATAATAAATAATTAATGAATTCAACCTACCAAATTGTATAAATACTTGACATAGGGCGCTCTCATAAATTGTAATATATTGGAAAAATAGCGAGTAATTTTACTTTCAATCCTAAAATTAATAACAACAATATTAAGAGTAACTCAATAAATCGTAATTAAATTGCATTTTAAAAAAATCCTATTAAACTCCCAAAGCAAAAGAACAATACCGACGTTAGTTTTGTCGAAAGAATCATAAATGCTTTGGAACGTAAATAAGACCAAATTAAAATCAATGAGTTTGAACAGCAAAAACAAATCTAATTATTTCATAGGAGTTAGTTAGGCAATGAGACAAACAACTACAATATTAGTGTAATAGTTAGATAATAACAGACAGTGCTAGTATCAACTTAATTAGTCAACTCTCAAAAGCCTACATTAAGATTAGGAATACACCGATTCTTGAGCCGTACTTTTAACCATTTTATTGAGCAGGCTACATAAAACGTTCTAGTTGAAAATACAATTAGAATTGTTGAGTCTCCTATGAAAACTCTTTTTTCTACTTGAGAAAGTATCTCTAGCTGATAAACGTCTCTTTCTGTTGAAAAACGTTGGATCCATCGTACGAACACCAACTTCTGACCCTTATTTTTTACTCAGGAAAACCTTCACATTTCAGATTCAAACTTTTATTGTCACTCTTCTAAGATAAGCCATGCATTTTGTGAACATTTCATCAAGATCGGATATACTGGGACGAAAATTTGTTTCTGACAGACAGAGCCTTCAAGAAAAAGGTGGAAAACTATCGTTTGAGAACCGGTGCGTCCCTAATCAAAATCAGTCAGACAATGTTATTGGCTTAGCATTATGTTAATGTTGATTATTAGTATAAATATAATTTTTTTCTTAATTGTTACAAATGTATAAGAAACAAAAGCGAACCATCATCTTTTCCAGTCTAGCATAGATTATTTCATCCTTGTGAAGAATATACAAACTAGAATTAGTTAGAAAATTAGTATGTAGAACTAAGCAAAGCAGAACACTATTGATTTATGATTAAAGTATATTTTTTCTTAATCTCCTAATCGGTCCTACATTTTCTCAACGTTGAAATCCAAAATTCCTGTAGGATAAGCACGAAATTCTTCAATATAATCACCTTGTTCATCCTTTGGTCGAGCCATTTTTGAACTACGGAAAAAAATAAATCAGATAAATAACCAAAACTGTTTAGTCATGATACAAATAATATTTCTAAACGGCTAGAAAAGAAAAATGAAATAGTGAGAATTATTCAAATAAATAATCCATAGTTCAACAGTGTTTTTCACAATTTATAAGTTAAATTCAACTCTCCCTTTGTACGTTTCTCAACTATGATTGATTCTTTATATCCAGATGAACGTTTTTCCGTTATTTTTCACATCTATTAACAACAGAAGTTGAAGTATGAGAACGTGTACATTTTCACAGTTTCTACTACACTTTAGTGTTCGAAGTGAAAGCTGTGTGGCCTCAGAGAAAAAGAAGACAAGGACTAAAAGAATGAATTTTGTTTGTAAATTGGAAGAGAATAACTGTTTGTAAGACATGTGAGACGTTGAATATTATTCTCCTACTTTCATATTTTAAAAACTAAAATAAGCAATGTGAGTACTATTTTAAACTCACTCTAAGACATTCGAAAAATAATGATAGAAAAAAAGATTAAAATACCTATCGATAATTTGGTTTGATTTATTTTTATGTGATAATGAGGATCGTAAATGATTTTCCTGAAAGATAAAACAGTATTTTCTGTAATGTGATTGTCTTCTTACAGTTGATAAACGAACTTCTTTTTTATGCAGTAATACATTTGGTCTATTGGAATCAACTTTTACACGTTCATCATGATATTTTAAAAATCCACTAAACCATAACATAAACGATGCAAAAATAATGGTGATATCATCACATTTTTGAACATCAATATAACCGTACCTATCATAGAAATGAATAGATAAAACTCTACCGAACAGATTCAATATAGATTTACTATTTCCCCAAAACGAGAAAAACGTCTAACCAAATATTATTCAGTGCATCTTGAACAGCTTTGTGTGAAATAAATAATTTGGTTTTCGCACACACAGCCATCTGTAACCATGTAGAATTGCCAAATGACGGAATTTGTCTAATCATTGCGGTGGCACACTCTTTTGGATTATGTTTATAAAAGAGATCAAGAATATCTACGGCTAATTGTTCAAATTCATCAGCATATGTCTTAAACTTTTCATCTAATTCCTTTTTAGCCTTTTCTTTATAAAATCTGACGGCCAGTAATGCAGCACCTACCAAAGACGAGATAATAAAAGTTAACTAGTCAACACTCGATCATGTACAATACTAACTCACATATTTTATTTTTTGAACGTGACCAAAATAACAAAGCAAATTCGTGTTTTCCTGATAACACTGACCATATAAATAATTCCTTATCAATATCCATATACTTTGTACTATTCACTGATACTAAAACAAAAAAACTCACATGTATTTATAAAAGTTTCAACATTAAAACTTATTCTAACATTTACCACTTGGTCTTAAATCAGTTGGTCTCTTACCAGTTTCGTCAAGGTAATATTTGTCAGAGTATGATTTTATAGAACATTTAGCATATTCATTACTATCAGAATTTTCGTGATCGTATGTAGATGAACTTAAAACAGCTTCGATCTCAAAAAAGTCACCAATTTGAGGCTTCAAATATTGAGAATAAATTGTACGCAATGGATCATTTGTCTGAGTACTTATCTGATTATCCTATCAAACGCAAAAGTGTTTTTATATTCAAGTTTAATCAAAGTTCATTGATAAGCATACTAGTTTTATATATAAATTTAATAGATTAGAATTATCATGAAATAAGTCAGTTAATGAAAAATCATGATCAAGAAATAATTGAACAAATTCTGTTTGATTTCGTTCAAGTGCGATTGAAAATAAGGTATTTAAATTAGTTTTCTAGAAAAAAAGTAAAAAAAACAAGTCAAATTTAAGATATTCAATTGAAAAACTTACCGACCAATCTTGCCCGTCTGTCATAATATGGTTTTTTGCTATATCAACTCGATCCCATTCCAATGCCAATTGTAATTGTTCAAGTTTATGTTCAACGTGTTCTTTTCCAGAATCCAAGGCACTTGTTGCTAAATAACAAAGAAAATGAGTTTTTAACTGGTACTCAAACTGAACATACCGTTTAATAATGCTTGTAATATAGCCAAATCGATATCTGGTTCACGAGGACTACGCAGATTTAAACTTATGATGTTCAAAAATTGAAAACGCTGATCAACACATTCATAAATTAATTCAAAATAATCTAGAAAATTTGAAGAAAATGTAATTATGAATAATCAAGGAACAAGAGAGTATAATACTTTTTTCTTGTTCAGTAAGACTTTTGAAAGGATGCGGGTGATAGCGCTCGATAGCTAGTTTCCTTAGCTACTTTCTAGAAATAAAAATTTGTTCAAAGCATGTAGTACTGTCCATGAAAAGTCGACTCTAGCCGCCGAGTGTCCAGTTTTTCGAAAAATGAAAATATATTTTCAGAACGTATATGCGTA
>CAJNOQ010005657.1:0-14905 GCA_905250885.1 Didymodactylos carnosus | reverse complement strand
ACCGAGAGTAACTTCAAAAAACTTTCGTCAAAACGTACTTCTAATAGGGGATGGACTTCAAGTACGTAAGGGTTACAACTACTAGCAAGCGACAACATTTGACCGCAATAGAAGACCATCGTTCAGAACTTGACCTGTGGCGGGATAAAATAAAAGACCAGATAGTCTTATTATTATTAGCAGATCACAAATGTAGGCGATGTAAAAGTCTGTGCTATGTGCTAAAATATTCTGTAAGTATTACACTTTCTTCTCAGCTCACAGGCTGAGGAATATGGGTTGGATAACCTTTATTGTAGCAATGAAATCCGCATTACATACTATTAATTTATGAGCAGCTGATTCGTCAAGCATTCCACTTAAGCATTCCACGAACTGCTAGATATCGTTTCATGGCGCAAATGTTAGCGGTTCTGACGAGGCGTTCAGTATGTGTCCCGTTCAACCTTGAGTTTGGTGAATAATTCGATCTAGGTTAACATCATGATGTAGCAGATTATTTTGAACTAGCGATTTTGTGTGTATATCAAAAATATTAAGAGGCGACACAGACTTTTACATCGCTTACATTTGTGATCTACTATTCTCGATTGATCGAGTCCCTACCAAAACTTGTTTTTTTCGCTGAATAAATCAATTTCATAATTCACACATATAATATAAATAATCAGGAGCTTTGAATTTGTATACATAGATGTCTTATATCAAAATAAAAAAATTTTAACTTACCGCTTTAAGTCATGTTCCTCGGACGAAGTACGTGATGAAGGATGTAAGCTCTAAATATGTGATATACGTATGTTTCTATAGGTAACTCAGCGTCCTAAATACTGTGGAGAGGATCAGCAGGTGAAAACACCCGTCCATTTGGGTGTTGGTGGTTGTCGGTGGATGTTAGTGGTAGTATTTCGTTCAGGACACCTCAGGCTTAGGTTCAACCGGGTGTTGGTGTAGGGTTATCTGACGCGCTATATCGATCCAGAATGGTCTCGAGCAGTTTGGGGATGTTGATGGGTGATGGCGTCTTTTACAAATACCTCGAGCTTCATCAGATAAAATTTCAGGAAAGTCGTAATGTCCTCAGCTTAGGCCAAATCGTGTTGTCAACCATGGGTTTTGTATTACAAATATCACTTTTTCAGGACGTCCAGTAAAACATGAGTGCAACACGATCAGAAAACCTGCAGAAGAGCT
This sequence comes from Didymodactylos carnosus, assembly GCA_905250885.1. Lineage (NCBI taxonomy): Eukaryota > Metazoa > Rotifera > Eurotatoria > Philodinida > Philodinidae > Didymodactylos > Didymodactylos carnosus. The sequence goes on along the minus strand of CAJNOQ010005657.1, from coordinate 13,711 downwards.
GGAAGATCCATCATTTTTTAGAGAAATTTTTGTTATAGAGGACTGCCTATTTGAAAAGAATTTTAAGCACTGAATGAATGAAAGGAAAAGTTTTCGAAAGCGGAACAATGGGGCTTTTTCAGTCTAAAGTAATAAACTTTAAAAACGTATCTTCTCAACCTCCTCTCAACCCATAATTTTTTTTTCAATGTTTCGACGAGAATTTGAGATCGGATTTTGAGTCATTTTCATGCAGTTTGTCCGAACTTTTAAGACATATCATCATGTTCTTTCATTGGTGTTCTATTAGACGTACGGGAAAACGAATGTTAAAAGATGGCATTGAAAAGCAGATATATTTCTTTTTTTTTCTTGATGGCAGCAAGTGTTACTTCTTTTTCTAAACCGTTCTTCTCTAGTCAGTGCAGACTAAAATTTCTTACGCCTTCGTTCTAACCAGTTTGTTGGACAGGTACTACAATTTTCATTATATGGTTTTCGAACATAACTGTATATAAAGGCTGTATTAAAACAAATAAAATTTTGGCTTATCTCAAGTATGTTTTGAGGAAATATCTCTTTTCTTTTGTCTAAAGTTTCAGCATGAGAATGAAAATGAAGATAATAGCGTCTCCATCAATACTGAATAAACGATGACAGAGTGATAGATTGAATTTGAACATTGATGCTTTATGTGATTTCTATTCAAAACGTTTTCAATGCAAACGGTTTGTAGAGTAAACATTTTTGTCTCAAATGATGTGATTGTGATGGTGAGGGAAGAAGCACAGATTTTACCTAAAATACTTATTAACTATTTTCTTATGTCGGAGCACAGAAGAAAAAGAACTTCTAAACAAGTTTTTGATTATATCGTGTGTTTTCTTTAAAAAATAGCAAAAAGAATAAATATGACTTACATAAGTGTGAAAACATTTATTTGTATCCGAACCGGGCAGTAGTCAGTGCCCAACAATAATTTTTCGCAATTCAGACCATATTAAGTGATTATGTTGTTCTCATAAGCATAATACATGATATCCTTAATGTGCAATGACTCTTAGTACTGGTTCTTTCGCCGGTTGGTTGTAGGTCTGGAACCGGATCTGATCGAGAACGCCAATGTGAAGTTTTAATCCCCTCTTAGAATTTCCGATGTCTATGTGTCAGTTTTCTGGCTTTGTTTTTTATCAAAAAGTACAAAAAAAGAAAGAGAGAAAAACACACCACGTTTAAAATTGTAACTGAATAACTATCTATAGTACAAAACAAAAGAATGATACATCCAGATATGTATAAACAAAGAGCATAAGGGATACGAGAGTGAGGGAATATCATTACAAAGACATATACGACTGTTGTGGCATGATAGTAATAAAAGGAAATAGAGAAATAGTGTCGCACAGGGAATGAAGCGAACCTAGATGAATGAAGTGCATGCGAGGTCAAGTACTTTATGTATAACTTTCTAACTAGAATTGTGGTTCGTTTTGTTGTAGACTGGAAAACCTCTATTATTTTAAATTTCAACGAGGAATGACATTAGATAAAAAGCGACTTTACGATTATCAACCTTTAAATAATGAACTAGGTACTGTTTGTAAGAAGCTATATGATACAGATTTAGCAAATCCTACACGATTTTTTCCAATATCATAAATCGAATAAAATCGTACAAGAAAATAATCCCCCAATATCCAAATTGGTCTTTTGGAACTATCTCTATCATCGGCACCTTGAAATGCAGTGGTACAGAGATATGTATTATTATCTCCGAAAATCCGTATATATTGTAATGGTGTTATGACAAATCTTTGATTACTAATTGTAAATGTCACATTTGGAAACGAAGATAGCTTGCGCGAACAATCAACGAAAAACTAAACACAATGCAAACAGAAGAAGAGAAGTGTGTAATACTTCGAATAGTCCATTAGCAGAATCAATCTAATATTTAAGTACAATGAGGCATTTAAGTAAAAGAGGCGCATCCTGATGAAGTGAAACCAAGGCAATAGTACTGAGATGACGCTTTCCTACAAGGAAATGCATACGGCTCATTCTTAATGCGAGAGAGAACCCTAGTAAGAAAGCTGTATATTTTCTTTTCAGATCGTACATCATACTCAAAACAAACGGCTCGTGATGTTGTACTCTAAAATAAAGTTCGTAAAAAAATTTCAAAAGTGTTTTATCTAAGCTGAAGCTGACGCAAACAAGTCAATAAAGGGTCTTTACTTTGTATATTTCAACATCACTAATATCGTGAGTGTAGAGTACTAAGATATTTTACTCGAAGTGTTTCTACTCATAATATCAGTGATACTGAAATATGCACAGTAAAGACTCTCTATTTTACTTTAACATGTGAGAATATACAGTCGAACGCGGCGCAACTGATATCAGAAATCCGACTGCTTGAAGCCATAGTATCCTTCAACCCAAGTCTTCCAACAAGTATGTCAGAGTGACCTTTCAAAATGCAAAGTCGACGTAGCTCTTCAAATAAGTTCAGTCCCTCCTGGTCGTCATGCTGATGTCTGTTTCATCATCAGTTAGAAAGTTAGGTTGGATCATAAAATCGTTTTTTGCGATCCGCTAAGCGGTGGTCATTAACATATATAATTCAGTTTTTAGACTATTACTGGTTTTGAAAAGCATTTTTGAGATGAAATGGTGTTAATACTTATTTGTATTATTATTATCGTTGTTACGTTCTAAACTATACTTGGGAACTTTTGGGAATTTACGTGAATCTCAGTGATTTCAGATGAATTTTGACTTTATTTTTGAATTTAGCGGACGAAATTCAGCTGTTTTCCCTGTGATGAATGTGCTACATAAACTTTCAAAACCTAAGATATTAAAAACAGGTTTTATCCATAGCTTACTAAAGAAATGGATTTAGCCATTTTCTGGATAGCTTTGGAAAGCGAATAGTTAGTGTTCGAAGAACGGTTTTGGAGGCGTCTTTTCATAAGAGAAAACACTCTGGGAAAGCTTTTCTGAAGTACGTTTTCTAGTAGATCTTTGAAAACCACTTCGTAGCCCAATAAGATGAGCGACAAATCTACTGATTTTTTTTCACGACAAGATAGTCCAGAATATTCTCTTTAAAGTGAGAATCATCCGACTTCTTCATTTCTCATCGGTTAAGCATGACATCGGGTTTCCTAAAAGCTCCATGATCGATTTTCGATGACTTTTAGCCATCTCAGGACGAATGCAGTTCTACAATTCTCGACAAGTCTCAGATTTCCATTTCTTGTCATCTGGGGACTAGAGAAGTTCTCCACAGACCATACCATATCCAAATCTGGAGATTTGGAAATCTCAAAGACAGAGAGATTTGGAAATCTCGAGACAGAGGTAATCAGCTATCCTGATCATCGTGGCATTATTTATTTTCATCTTCAGATCGAAGGGACTTCAAACTTCAAAAACTTCGGTTTTTCCCTGTAACCATGTAAACTTCAAATTAGCATAGCTCACTCAGTTCTCATCCGAAATGGCTGTAATCTTCAGAAAATATTCAGCGAACTGATAAGAGATAACTAAATACTCAGAGAACTGAGTCAGAACCGGAGCGTTCTACACTAGCTGATATAGCCGGAATAGCCAGAATTTGTTCGGCTACTTTAGCCGACAAAGGAAACGTTTTTGAAAGTTCTTTCCAAAATAGTAAAGAATCACAAACTTTGATCTTTGTGCTTTAACAGTACGAGACTGTACATTACACAGCGTCATGGCAGAAAGGAAAAAACACTGTACTTCTCTTTTAGATAAAAAAGACATATGTTTGAAAATAGAAGAGTGAATTGTAACCGACGAAACTCTCCTGATTTGTGTTCTAGTGGCAAGACCCGAATAAAACCCGAATTTTTTTTTGCTTTGACCTGACCCGAATCAATATTTTCTACATTGACTCGAACCCGATCCGAGACAATCGGATCCGACCCGACCCGTTTTGGTCTCTGCACTGCACAGTTCATCGAAAAGGATAGTAATGCACGAGTGTGATGCAGTATTTGTACTTACTGTATCGTAAGCGGCAATATATATGCCACCTATTAATGCATTCAGTTTATTGACTTGCGACGGTGGACCAACTATAAGTGTTGTACCCGTATCAGCTATGGCATAACATCCAGATGAACATACTTTTGTGTTTGAAACACTAACACTATTCATGGAAAATTCCCAATAGCCTTTAAGGATCACCGGTGCATACGTTATTGGAGCTATGTATTTCGTTGTGTCGACACCACCGACCGTTAATTTACCATTTTGTGTAAATCTAAGCAAGAATTAACCAAAGGTTTCATCTTTGGAAGCAGAAAAGGATACTTTGTGACAAAATGTTTTCTCAATTCTTACCAGTAGTTACGATATAAAAAGTTATCGTGGCAGCAAATTCCTATAGAACGAAAGTTCATCAATACTGTTGATCATGGTGAGAAAACGCTCATCTGAAATTGTTTTGAAGCAAGGTGAACTCCGGGAGGCGTAGGGTTTAATTTTGTGTATAGGATATGTAGAGGAGAGGTGTGTTAATCGCAGCTGAACAACACGGGGATGAGTACGGTTGATTTTTTGCGTTAAGGATCCTCCACCACTTAGAAAAGTACATTGTCGTCCAAGAATAAATCAAAATTGATTTTGAGATTTATATATGGTTGAAAAGTTCAAAGTCTCCTCTTTCTAAAGCACTATTTTTTATGTCTTAAAATGGCTGTTGATGGTTTTTTAATGGGTTTTCTGAAAGCCTCCGATTCTAAAAAAAGTTAGTTTTTTATTGAAATATCACTGCATATGCAAAAATACATGTCTCTGCACACGCTCATTGGATTCAGCATACGCAAAAACCTATGATGAACTATTATTATATTTCTTTCCCTTTTTCATTTCGTAAACTTGTTTCACGTTTTTGTCACAATATCTTTTTGCGACTACAGCGTTTCGTACTTCCAAGATATCTTCGTCATTTTCAGCTAGAAATTTCGGGTTGGTTTCAAAAAATAGAGAAATGTTTTGTCTATCTTGAGACGTCGTTGGTGTAGTTTTAGTTTATGAGGAATTTAAAACGTTTCCGAAAAGTTGGAGAGATTTTATTTACTTTTCGGAAACCTTTTACATTTCTCGTAAACTAAACCTAAATTGAAAAATCAAATAACCGCACAACATAGACAAAACATTTCTCTATTGTCTGAAACCAACCCCAAATTCATAGCTCAAAAAATGACGGCTATATCTTGGAAGTACGAAACCATACTTTTTCATCACTAATTTTAGAACAACTCTGGGAAAACAAGTGATAAGAGGCTGCAATTATTACAATGACTAAGTTACCTCAAGGTACACATTGTCTGAAATTTTTATCAAGGTTGAATGTTCTTGGACGAAAACAGGTTTCTGAGTGGGTGGTGGGGCACAGTGTGCATCCAGGTGGACATCGGGTGAAAAAATGATAATCGACCTTTCAGCTGTTCAAATAGTGCTAGATATACTTTAAGTGATGGTCTATCTGACGGCACGAAACATTTAGTTACAAAACTTATGTAGGATAGGAAAATCAGCTACTCATTTTCACTCCAGAATCTTTGCTTCCACTTTTATCAATAAAATGAAGAGAGATGGAGGCTATCCTTAAGTGTTTTTCCCATCATTTGATTTATTTAAAAAAGTCAGATTATACTTGATGTGATGTCTCTATGGATGATCTTCTTCTACAGAGAAATTTAATAAAATCTAGAAACTGAGTGGATACGTACGGATGAAAATAAAATCCAAATATTGGTTGCGGTATAAGGCCTTGTTTATACATATTAAAGAATAATGGAGTTTCACCCGAGGATTCAAGTGGATAGGCTAAGCCAAGGAGCCCATCACGAGTATAGTTTTCAAGACCCGATCCTGAAGTCGCCTCAGCAAATAATTGACCTTTCACAGCTTTACCACCCACCTTAATCAATAGTACAATAACAAATAGATTCAAAGACAGCAACAATGTCTTACTGTGCATGTGTCATTATCAAATTTTCCTTTAGCATATGAACCATCACCATAGTGGATCTCAAATGGTACACCAACAGGTCTATATGTCGTTGATTTGTTACTATAATAGTGATTAGTTCCACCTGAAACAATGTATTGACACACGCTATAATTTACCAAAAATAGCGCTTACATGTTACTCATCGTTTACCAGAATCTATTCCAAACTCATGTGAAAAACGGTGTGTAAAAAAGACCAGAAAAAAGCAAATAGGTATTCTCTTTGTACAAAAAAAAACTTTACATTACTTGATTAGTAAGATTGATAGTTTTGTTTTAGTTTATCTTAGGCATGTTTTGCAATTTTTCTTTCCAACAGAACATTATTCGTCATCAAAAATTGGTCCTTAGGCGGAAGAAACATCAAGAATGTTTTGATAATTCAGTTCACATTCAGGTCAATCAGAGATTAACTGATATTGTCGCTTAGACTAGAGTTCATAAAATTGCTGAACAACTGAATATTTAATCAATGACTTTAATTTAAGTATAGCACGAACTGTTAAGTGAAAGCTGTATCCAAATCCTGCAGCATTTTTTTTGTTTTATGCGTCAATCGCTGAACTTTTGTGTGCTGATTTCCGTCGCATAGAACATTTATTCTTATAAATTGAATAAATAAAATAAAATGCAAATCCTGTATTTGGTATTGGTACTAAAGAAGATTCATGGGAAGTTTGAACTCTGCTTAAACATAGGAAAAGTGGGAAATGTATCAGACTGGAAGGAGTTTATTTTCGGACATTTTCTAAACGTAGAAAGATGTTTGCCTGAAGAGCAACGTTCGATTAATAAAAATGTTTCAGAGCCACGAATAATTTAATTTATACTCGACATCGTTTTTAACATACAGATTCCCGTGGGACTATCAAATAAACTGAAATTGCAACTTTTACGGCAATTTTCATTTGTTGTTCACGACAAAGTTTCCTAATGTTCCAAGAGAAACAATTGAAACAGCTGTTTACAATCGAATAAAATATGAATACATTGGTCGCTGATACTTTCAGGTCATCTTTCTTAGCTCAGTTATAGAATATGCTGCATTCGAAATGGAATCAATTCGACCTTACCGCAAGCTTTACCACAACTTGGCGCTGATACCCACAAATCTGATGATCCAGTATCAAAATCAACATAAAATTTTTGTGGTGGTGTGCCAATATAAATGAGTCCTATCCAGAAAGTCTATGGAGAAAAAAGAAATATCGAATATCAACTTTTTCTTTTCGTCTAATAATCATGGATCACAACCGAATTCTTACACCACTTAATTCATTCAACAATTGTACGCTTCCAGCTGTTACGACTTTGGCTAACCGTGCCAACGGTGGACATCTATGCTGTCGCACTGAAAAACTACAATTTCGTTGCACACGTTTAGTTGATATACTAAAGTGAAATAGAGAAGCAATCTCCAAACATCTAATATTTTAAATGCCAGTTCTATGTAGAACACTAACCTTGGAAGTTCTGCTGATTGAACAGCAATAATAAAAATAAAAACAATCAGAATAATTAATTTCATATTGAACAAGCAACAACGAAAGAATTTGTGCCTTGTTGGTTTGATACGTATCAATTGATTTTGCCAGCGATAACCTGAGTGAATTGATACTCACTTTGCTGTTCTGTTTCTTTAACTTGTTTTGTGATACAACGACTATTTATACGGCTTAACAGAGAGAGTGGGAGAAAACAATTATTAAAACTGTTTGACTACTCTTCAGTGATGATTCAGAAAAAGTAAGTAAAATTAATCAGTTATTAATTTAATTCTATAGCTGCTTTGTCTAAGAGTATGAAAATATACTTATTTTCTTTTTCTCCAAGCATATCTGGATGTACTGTGTGTAGTTTTTCTTGTTTCTGTATCGTTTCTTCTGTGTTTTTACGAAAAATGTTTGTGTTTTTAATACAATAGAGGCAGAATGACAATTCAGTTCTCACTAAAGTGCTTAGCTACCATTTTTCTAAAAATATTCTTTGATTGTTTCTGTGTCTCTGTATTATGAATCAGTCGTTATAATATTTGTAAATAGTTATAAATAAACTTTCTAAAACAGTTCTACTAAATTTTGTGTGATTTCTTTCGGAGCTCTTTCTCGAAACGGTCTTACACCAATTTAAAACATTCTTTTGAATTCATTTTTGGCTAAATCGAGTAGAGAAAAATTGATTGTATATCTTTCCTTTCAAATTATATCTTAGTTGTCTCATTACCAGATGTTATCTATCAAATTAACCCTCTCCAAAGAAATGCCACGTTACGTTTTTATTGTTTTATCTCTATTCTGTAGAAAGTATTACTAAGCATTTTCTTTAGAGCAAGTAGTTGTCTACAACTTCTGTTGCAAGAAGCTTTTTAGAAGTTCTCGGATTTCGAGATGAGCTCAAAAGCTCAGCAAACTAGAATAATTAAAGAAGATCTCTCGACCACCGTTCAATAATTTCCACACCATAAACTGGAAGTCTTTTATTCCTTGAATCAAAAGAGGGACAATCAAATATTTCTCAACTGTTGATGTATTTCATTACCCAGAGAAAGCTCTTAGATCCAAAAGTTCTTTTTTTCTTTCTTTCAAAGATTTTTTTCTTAAGTTAAGCTTTTATAATTTTTAATATTAGTTTTATAATTCTGACCGTTCTCTAATCACTCCAAATTTGATCATAAATAGGCAACCGTTCTCTTATTAGCCCTATTTTCGTTTTCTAAAAAATCCTTGTCCATATCCAATAGTTGCAATCCAGTAAAAATCTAGTAATCTAGATGAATCAGGCAATACTACATATTTTTTTGACGCTTGGATCATGGATAAGCCCTAGAGCACACGGTATTTATTAGTATTATCGGAAACAATCCGAGATTTAATTGTACTCCTGCTATTTTCTTCTGCATTCACTATTGCTGGAGAAAGAACTATTTACAACAATCATAACGACTGATTCAAAATACAGAGACATAGAAACAATCAAAGAATACTTTTAGAAAATGGTAGCTAAGCAATTTAGTGAGAACTGAATTATCATTATGGCTCTATTGTATTAAAAACAATACAAACATTTTTTTCGTAAAAACACAGAAGACACGAAAAAGAAACGAGAAAAAACATACAGTTTTGAATATAAAGTATAATACTGCTATGAAAAACATGTTAATAAAATTCTTCTGAATTTATTTTAAAAACTCTAGCTTTCGATCACAACGTAGATCTAAGTTGTGATCGAAAGCTAGAGTATTTAAAATAAATTCAGAAGAATTTTATTAACATGTTTTTCATAGCAGTATTATAAAACTTTATTTCCAATTGCTTATTCAAATAATTTTTTCAAAAAATATACGCATCACATCCAGATATGCTTGGAGGAAAAGAAAATAAGTATATTTTCATACTATTAGACAAAGCGGCTATAGAATTAAAATACTACCCAGATCGTTGATTTCAGGATCCTGACTGAACCTACCGGATCCGACACTAGAACATACCGAAAGTTGTCGGAATTTGGTAAAATCTGGCAGGAACCATGTCGGATATCCGTTGCTCGGAATCCGCGCCGGAAAATGTGGGAAAAGATCAGACCGAATCCTTCGAGTTTCAGACATCGAATTTCGCTCGATTTTGTAGAATATGTATGGTATACATCGGCATACATTATCCTGACAGGAACCCCTACTATCATTTAAACATGCACTAACGATACAAGCAGAAGCCCAATCTGCTCATCTAAACAAACATCCAAGAAATAGTAATTAATTATTGTTAGTACTTTGTTAGTTCTGCTGATGTTTATAAACAATGGAATCCAATAACAATGTAAAGTCTGATTCACGCTGACCTCCGCAACATCAATAACCAGTTGTGCCTTAGGGAAAACATCCTTAGAATTTCAATGCAAAGAAATTCATAAAGCGTACCGAAACTTATACTCACAAGTTAAAATACGACGACTCCTTTTGACACCCTCAGAGAGTGGCAAGTGCCATTCCGAAAAAGTAATTTCCCTTCCTTAATAGTTTTAATAACATCGCAAAATTAATCAGTTTTGTGGAAACAAAATCCAGTTTCCAGACGGTGCTATAATCAGCGCTTACACTTGTTTTCAAAGTGAGAAGAGCAAAATTTCCTTAGAAAATCATCTAAACGAATTACGTAAAATGTAACGAAAATTTTCAACTTTGGTAACTAGTCATAGCAAGTTTTCTTAAAGAAACCATGCGTTTTTTGAGAAACTTTCTGATCGAAATTCAATTCATTTTGAAAGAAAATAACTTTTCTAGAATTCCTAATTATACGTAAATATTTTACTATATTTTGTACTAAGTTATACCGTTGTTGACTTTCTTTATTTTGATACTTTTTTCGTAATCTTTTTTTAAACTGCTAAATGTGTCGGTGCATTAGTGTACCCTTTTCAACACAACAACAAAGGAAAAAATCTTTATAATTTCTTTAGTGCAGTACTGGCAAAAATTATAGCGCCACTGTAGTTTTGCCATTTTTCCATTAAGCCGAGCAGCTCGGCCAAATCTGAATAGTCCTGTAAGTTCTCTATCAAATGCAGTAAATATCAAAATTTCAGCAAAACGTTTGTAGAAAACTGCTCCGTTCTAAGTCCTGGACGATTTTGCTAAAAATATTTCCAATATAGCCATCTAAAAGAGCATCAAATTCCGAATCAAATGAGAGGGCGCTTAGCTCTCAACAAAGGTTGATTTTATTTTCATTTTAATTCGATGTTCTAAAAGTTTGATTCGTCAGCTACAAATTGCTTTAAAATAATACGGTGAAATATCATAAAAGGTACAAGATGAAAATAGATTTCTTTCAAATGATGCCATTAAAAGAATCCATTTGGTATTGTCTAACACATAAAACAGACTTCTTTTTTTTTAAAGTATAAGATCAAGACTAAACAAACAAAATAAGAAAATTATCAAAAAATATATTGAGTGAATCAGGTTTTATAAATGACATATTGTTAGAACATCCACGACACAATGGCGACGCAAAATCGTTAAGCACTATGAAAATGGTCACAAAGTTTTAACCTAATCTTTATGTAAAGAATTAGAGATCGAATTATGAGTGAACATCCACCAATATTGTTGTAAATCAAAGCGAATGTATTATCAACATTTTCGACATCATGAGTAATGCGTATAAACGTAAACGACAAAAAATTCTCATCGTTCTCTGCATTACACGTCATATGAAACTTTATTATTGAAGAAAAAAAAAAGGAAAAGGGAAAAAATGCTATGTGCTACATAGGGTGGAAATATTGCATTAGTTGCAACTTCATAGTTGAGGAGAAAATTGAAATTGTTGCAGCGACAGAATAATAAAAATTCAAGTATTTGTGGTATTTTAGGTTTTTAGGCTTTTTATGTTATTTATGGTGTTTTGGGTATTTACGGTTCTAACGTTTTTGCTAGCACGTGGCTTCTAGAATTAAAGAGATCTGTATTTCTGACGGGAACAGTAGTAAAACGAAAGTTGATTTCGTAGAAAAGCTGCTGAGTAGTGTAGTGGGGGAGAGGGTAGTGGGTAGTGAGAGTGAGTAGAAAAATAGCATTCGTCACGTTACGAACATATGAGCGAGGGATTGATGTAATCGAATTGAAGAAAAATTTTTTTTTTTAAACTTTATTTATTTATTGATGAAACAAATAGTTATAACTAAGACAGGTCAAAAGAGAGTAAAGCCCCATTATTATCGTCCTGTCTAGCCAATAAAAATGAAAAAAATACTAAGGAAAATAGCAGAGAAAGAATGTAAATACATAATAAAGATAAGAAACAGAAAGAAATTTTAAGAAAAGCTAGTTTTATTCATGTATCTAAAAAGCATAAAAAGTGTTCGTCGTTCTGTGCGTAATATGTCATATGAAACCTTATCGTTGAAGAGAAAAAGAAAAGGAAAAAATACTGTGTTACGAACTGTTGTCGATGTTAATTAATGTATGTAGCTTTTTACATGATGTTTATAAAAACAGGTGATGTTTGTGTTTGACATAAATCGGCAACAGTCATGTGAACAGATGCTATATTAATAATTACAAATATAGTTAGAATGTATCTGTAATAAACGAGCAATGAGTGCAACTAATATCATACGATCACATATTATACAATAACCATTATTCCGTTAAAAAGGTGGTAGTTGGTAGCAAAAAGCCGATGACTCACCGTTTTTACAAGCTACTTTTCACTGTAACGGCCTCTATCTTTACTTTAGAGCACATATTTTGTCCTAATGGATATTTTGATATGACTCAAATTCTTGTTATACCCTCCTTGCGCGGTTTGCATTGAAAACTATTTAATCAGCCACTATGCTAAATGTTCAACGTTACAGAAAATGATTACTCAGTTATGGTGGAGGAAAATGCTAAAATAAAGGATTTTTTATCAGATTTTCACTCATTGACTGCTACCCACTGCAGCAGCGGGTGATAGAGGATTCTCAACTCTCTCATTTTGTTTGTCACAATATAAAGGAAACAGACTTCTGATATAGGAATTACTTGAAAAGTTTTAATAGGCGTTCTCAGAGTCTATTTTTTGACTAATCATAAGCGAATAGCATGTAACGTTGGCTGTAAAGCGAAAAAACTGGGCTGACATCAGTGACTATGGCATGCAGCAGAGATGCACAGTGTCTACCGAAAAAGTACGGCATTTTTTGGTAGAGCAGACTGCTCTGAGCAGTAACTGTACAAAACTGCTGTTGTCGACATAAAACTGAAATCAACAATTTTTAGTCAAAATAACGATACTCTAGATGTTAATCATGGCAGTATAGGATAAACCTCGAAGCAGATGTTTCATAATTAGTATTAGACATAAGATCCACTGTTAGAAGTATTCCATCATCACTTAAATCATACCACGTCAATGTGCCAAACGATTCTTAGTTATTTCCTATAGGATGGTTGCAGGTTAAGTTATATTTGCCTACTTCTTTATTAGCAGTTTCCGAATGAAATACAGAGCGTTTGTGACTATAACGCATCGGCTTGCCTCAGACGGTATGTAGAAGTGGTGTCGTATTTTACAAATACTCTTTTGACTAATACCTAAGAAATACTTTGGTATAATAAAGCGACATTTTTTCAAGTTAAATAAAGATAAAGCACTTCAAGTCCAACTTTGAAGTAATAGAATAACACTTACTCTTCGTAGTGTAGTCAGGATATACCGACGGAAAGGGAACATTTACTTAAAATAGACCTTTCCTTTGATGTATCGTTGAATGTGCTCTGCAGTTCTAATCGAGTGCTAATTGTTTAGAACATCTTTACAACAGTGAAACACACATGAGATTTTAGCTGCAAGCGTTTGTATTTTAGACACTAATTTCGTCTGAAACAAATCGCGGGTTATCGTGATGGGTGCAACAGAAAACAAACCGGTAAGTTCAGCGACACCTCAAACATTATGTCCTCGGTTACAATTATGTCAAGAAATTGTTGATAGCTTAAAATGGCCTTTCAATCATTTTAATACAAACCACAATCGTTGTTACTGCAAGAACTGTTATACGAATAATTCCGAAAATTGTAAAATTGTTGGTGGACATAAATATGTTATACCTCGAGGATGGATTCGATTTGGTTTAAAAGTCAATAGACAATTTGCAACAAGTAACAATATATGGAATGAATGGTCTACTT
>CAJNOQ010005656.1:0-14906 GCA_905250885.1 Didymodactylos carnosus | reverse complement strand
TTTATCAAACGTGGGGACAGGGAAAAGTCGTGCCCAGAGGAGGCTGAATTGAGCGAGTGGATGCAAAATCACTCGAAAGAAGATGTTCGATTAACGGCCATAGACATTGTATTTATGTATTTGATAAGAATGTGAATTCTTTCCTGTCCCCACGTTTGATAAAAATCTTCATTGCTCGAAGATTAGTCATTATGTTCACCAGATTCATCAGACTTATTTGAGATTTAGCGCAAATCTTAAGAAAGTACCAGCCCCATTTTGCCAGTATCTGAATCAATTTTCTTTGCCCAGACTCTAACTTTTTCTAAAAGATGTACCGCGAAATTCTGCACAAAACGGCATGTTCCACTTAACAAATGCATTTACTTCCATCTTTGGAATACAAGCGGACTGAATGACATCAGGCACAATTTTCAAAATCGTCACCTTTTTCAGTCTTTCTTCGGAACCTCTTTTGATTCTTTTATCATTGTGGCTTTACTGAGACGCATTTCGATCTCAATGTTTTAAAAAATAACGAGTCTCAACGCATTAATTTAATACCTCTTTTTCCATTCGGGGAATTGAGACGGCGACGTATGCTTTTTTACTGTGACTAAGATTTCAAAAACTTATTTCTTAATTTCGTTTAGAAAATCATATTCAAAAAACACTAGTACCATGCATCATGCCGATAAACCAAATTAATGTACAAGTCTTCTTTATATATTTGGCTATGGCTCGTGTTTGTCTTATTTGTGTCAATTAATTACTGGATTTATTTACTTATGTATACATTTGAGGCCAAGAACACGACGCCTGTACATCGAACGATGCCTGGCGAATAACAGCATCTCACGTGAATTAGTTGATAGACATACTGACCATTTCGTTTTTTCTGTTTTTAGTATAGACGGAGATTTAATCATGTTTATATATACACGGGCGTTCACTAAGTGAACGAACTAGTAACCTCAATGTTCAAAAGCTTTTATTTAAAAGAAACTTGATCGTCTCAGTATCAAGGCATGTAAATTTTTGTTAAATTTTGAATATTTTTATTTTTTCATATATCATTATAAAAGTTACCTGTTTCTTTTTCGTTCTCTTCGCATACCTTGGAGCCTGTCATTCAGTCTTTTTCTTTTGTGCAAATCCATAGATTTCTACATGAGCTTTCAGAGAACCGAACTGGTGTTCCACAGATCTCCTGAAAAGCTGGTCTTTGAAATTTTCCCAAACTCATTTTTGCTTTTGAAAACATAGCTTCAGATCTTGGCTAGCGAATGACGAAAACCGCAAGTCTTCATTTTTTATTTCTCTTGAGTTAATAAAAAAATAATCAGCGCCGATAGTAGTGCAGCAAACATTAAAAAAGAAAGAAAAACGAACGGAATATCCACATAGTAGATATTAACAGTCATGCCCTCGAAGACTATTGGCGAAAAAGAGAAAACCAAACTAACTTTCTTAATCCGAAATATGAAAACCTTTATTTTACTTAGCTCAGCACATTGATTTTCGACAAAGTACTGATTTTTTCAGACGAAAAAACGTTTTTTTTTTCGATTGGGCGGTCAAATTAATTTTCTTTCGGTCAGCCGATCGACTGATCAAAACTTTCTGATCAGACCGGGCCGGTTACATCTCTGGTTTAATCTTAGACTCATTTGTTTGAGTAACCGTTTTAATCAGGAAGATGAATATTTTTGAGACGCAAAACAGCTTTTAATTGAAGAAAATACTAAGTCTATCAATATGTCGCTCAGCTTTACTATCTGACTTTCTCGAAAAGAAAAAAATATCACTAAAAACGTTAAAACTT
The DNA here is from genome assembly GCA_905250885.1 of Didymodactylos carnosus. Classification (NCBI taxonomy): domain Eukaryota; kingdom Metazoa; phylum Rotifera; class Eurotatoria; order Philodinida; family Philodinidae; genus Didymodactylos; species Didymodactylos carnosus. The sequence goes on along the minus strand of CAJNOQ010005656.1, from coordinate 13,102 downwards.
GAGCTTCGGCATTTCATGCACTAAAGTCCATTTTCTTTAAAATAAATCTCGCACTACTGATTTAGTGAAAAGCCACTTTAGAGGTTAATTTTTAAGAAAAGCTTTCTTTGGGTCATTAGTGAGCGACCTCTAGTGATAATTTTTGGCAAAACTGATTTTTGTGAGCCTGCTCCGGCCACTTTCGGCACAATTTTTTTAAAAACTCGAGATGTAGGCCTATCTGACTCAACACGGGTCACAATCTAAGCACAATGAAACTTTGCTGGTCTGAAGTCGATGTAAATTTGAGCGGACCTGCGTGGAAACGCCCAGATGCAACCTGACTTTTAAATACACCATAAAACTGAAATTATGTGGGTCTGTGTCCTATTAAGTATGTGATCAAATAAAACTTTGGTCTATCATTTTTCAACAAATAGCAGTAAAGATATGTTTTGGATGTCTTTTCATTCATTTTTCATCGTCCACCTAGCAGTAGTCAAATGAATCTTATCTACTGTTTTAGTCAAGAAAAATAATTAAAGTACTTGCTGGATGGGGCCAGCAAGATGATAATGGCGAAAAAAATTTGTTCACCCTTTTTTTTCGCTCGGGAATGACAGAGAATACTCGAAATGTGACTTTTCTAATAAAGGACCCTGCCGGTTTTCAAAAGTATGTTGAAGCAGAGAGCTATATATCAGGTTTTGTAGAGCTTCTCGCGACGGATCTAAATCTGTATTGGGTTTGGGTTAATACCTTCTGATTATCCAGTTATGGGTATCACCATGTTTTTGATCTTCAATCGGTATTGATGTAAGTAGGGATGCACCGAGACGGGGTACTCGATACCCGAAACTTTAGTCTCGAGTAGTCTCGAGTCTCGAAAGTTTCGGTCTCGAATAGTCTCGAGTCTCGAGACTTTAGTCTCGATTAGTCCCGAGTCTCGAAAGTTTCGGTCTCGAATAGTCTCGATATAGTCATTTGGTAGATATGTCCTTCAATTGATTTCAAGTGCTTTTTCGTAATATTCCAGCGCTTTCGCATACTTGCCTATTTGCTCATAGACAGATCCGATGTTGTTGTAGGAAATAGCTAACTCTGGTTGGTCCGGAGGAAGTATTTGTTTGCGAATATCCAATCCTTTTTCATCAGCCGAAAGTGCTTGTAAGTATTCACTCATGTTTTTATACACTGAACCGAGTTGGCCGTAAGTATTTGCTAAAAATGGATGGTTTCGTGGAAGGGTCTTTTGATGAATTTCGAGTGCTTTTTCGAGGAACGAGCGTGCCTTCGAATAGTTATTGATGTTATACAGTGTACCGATGTTCATATAGGCAGTACCCAAATTTCAATGATTAGGAGGAAGTATTTTCTCATTGATTGCGAGCGCTTGTTCGTAAAACGAAAGCGCTTGCATAAATTCACCTATATCATGATATGCCATAGCGATGTTGTTGTAGGTTGTAGCCAAAAGAGGATGATTTGGAGGAAGCGTTTCCTGATCGATTTTAAGTGCTTTTTCGAAAAATTGAATAGCTTTCGAAAGCTCTCTCAAATCGTAATTCAACAAACCGATGTTATTCAAACACCGCGCCACATCCGGATGGTTTGGCGGTAGTATGTTTTGCCAGATTTCTAGTGCTTTATCATAGCACAACCTAGCTTTTGAATAATCTCTCATGTTATAACACGTAAAAGCAATGTTATTGTAAGAAGCTGCGAAATTGAACTGGTTTTTCGGGATGTTTTTTCATGGTGTTTCAGCGCTTCCTCGTAAAACGAGATTGCTTCCACATAGTCACATTGACTATCTTTGATCATTCCAAGCCGATTATAGAGATCTATTTTTCTGTCATTATCTGATGTTTGATCGAGTAGCAGTCGGTACATTCGTTGCGCTTTTTCTGGTTCGTCCAGTTGAATAAGTAAATAACCAAGGCGGTGCCATCCAGTTGCTCCTGGCAGCTCCTCTCGCATTCTTTCGGTAAGAGCATTGAGATCCTTGTCATTGTCACTCGTTAATGTAAGATGAACCCGCCATAATCGTTTATTGTCATCAATCTGTTCAATGTCACCAATTCGAAAAATTGTATGCATCGAGAAAAGAATCTCTTTTTCAGTTTTATAGTTACTGGCGTTTTCAGTAACTGCAAAAGGTATCGATGAAATCGATGGGTCGATAGTAATTACGAAGAGAACGCCTATCATACTATGTTCAGCGCAATTGCTCTCTGCAAAAGCCAAAGAGGCGTCTGGATCCACACTTGTCGATAAAAAATTGTTGAAAGAGATGAGTCCACCTTTTGTTTTCGATAGTTTTTCGAAGTCTACGTTCGATATGCCTTGATCTCGGTACAAAGTAAATAATTGTGTCGCATGACAACCGAATTGCTCAGAGTAAAGATTTTTTATGTCTTGATGGAGATCACGCATGAAAACGCCAAAGTTAATAATTGTATCAACTTCTTGAGTACGCAAACCTCGATTGAGCATCGAATACAAGAACCATTGGGAAGTATACCACCAAATAGACGATTTAAGGTTATATTCTCGCTTGAATTTATTGATGTTGTCCAATTCGGGATCGTTATTGACATATTGGCTACGGCAATAGGTAGCCAAATTTTTTACTGATTGTTCATCGTAGTCTATACGAGAAGAATTTCTTTACAAAGTTTTGTATATATATATATGCAAGTGCAGATGTTATTAATAGTTCAGAAAAACCATTTGATTCTCAAGGCTTTCGACATAATGGTAGAAGAACATATCGTGGACGTGATGGTGATTCACGTCGGTGTCGTGGCCATTCTAGAGGCTGTGGTGCAGATTTTCGTGGACGTCGTGATAATTCACGTGGACGTCGGGATCATTCTCGTGGTCCCGCTGGAGATTATCCTGGGCAAGGCCAACGTGAAAATTACAGTCAACCGAATGATGCTCAAAATAGCAGACACGATCGTTGGCAAAAAATAATGAAATTGTGAATGAACATGCTAGTAGTAATCAAATATAAAGATCGTGAGAGAGGTGAGATAATTTCTATTGTTTTTTAATAAATTTATTTTTCTTTTATCAACTATAAATATCTCTGGCATATTCAAATGTGATTCTGATCGAATCCATCAAACGACAGTATTTTGCTGTTAAACTACTTGGAAAAGGAATCACAATACTATCTAAATTGAATATATTTGTAATGTATAACTATATTACAACTACATCACACTTAAAATACTAATTTATCAGCTAAAACTTCATTTGAGAGAATGGTCATTGGAAATGGAAAAATCCGAGTGAACTGATTCTCCTTCTAATGCGTCTCCGTCCTTTTGATCAAGGCTTAATCTATTATTATGAAAACGCTTTAAATTTAAATACAAAATTAATACTTTAAGTTAAATTATTAACAGAATAAAAGTTATTATTGAACAAAAAAATAAATAAATGCTAAAATAGAGAAATATCAGTTAAAAGTAGAAAATAAGTTTAAAGTTAAAATATTTATCGAAAACTATTTCCTACTAGTCATCCTCATTTAATTAATGTGCAAGATATTATTCAATTTCTTAACTTTATACACAATTTGTATGAATTATTTAGTTAAAGCAATTATGATTGGACTAAACATAAATAAGTATTCGATAATATTGTATACTATCAGTAAAAAAGGTAATTAAACTAAATTTGCATCGTTTTCTTTCTCATATAAGATTAAGCCTCGCCCGTCCGCTCCCCCTAGTTCTCTGAATAAAATTCTGTTTTCTCGTGAATCATAGCCAAGACTTTTCCAGGATATAAACTATTTTACTTGTATTTTTTAATTCGAAGCAATTGTATATAAGTAAGAATTAAATAAATAATAGTCATTATTCCAAGTGCAAGAAAATTCTTCCACAGATCCCAATCACTTTCAAAATCAATATGACGTTCTATTAACGTGTCTTCTCCACGATATGAACATATGCTAGTGGTATTGTTTGCTACAGTAGCACATAAGTTGAGATTTGTAAATTCATTAATATTCAAACCATATAGTGCATAGCGAAATATGCTGAACCTATAATAAAGAGCTCGGCATGTTAAAGTACAAGACCAAAAGATTAACACTAACCATTGCAGCCAATTTAAAGCAGCAACGATACTTGTAAGATCAACTATAAAGCCACTGAAGATCATCATAATTAAATAAATCATGCCAAGAATGACATTAGCTACAGCTAAACATGCGGTGAAAACAACTCCTTTGGGAGTGAGCGTAAGTGGTTAGTTTAGAATAGTCCGCTAACTTACCAAACACATCGACAGTAGCTGATAATAAGAAACAAAGTGAACATGAACACAGTGTGATCATCAGAATAAAACCTAAAAAGATGAAGAATTTTCCAGCTACAGGTTGAAAATTAACCATATAATAGACAGTAATTGATATGATAACTGCTGGAATAATTCTTAATGGAATCAAATCACAAATCAGTTTTGATATCATATATGTGGATGTATGATAGTAGCCACTTGAATTTTCCTGAAAAAGATAGTGTAGTTATTAAACGGAGCTGGGTTTATGATAAAATTGTAGGCCTTTAGACCTTATAGTTCCTGAAATATTGAATTTGAGGAGTTAGTTTTCAAAAAATAGCGCCAATTTATGCATTTTCGATATTTTGAGTTCAACTGAAATCCAGTATTACAGAGTTAAATCTCAGTCGTAAGAGCATCAAAAACTGTGCAAAATGGCTGGCTTTAAAATTAAATTTTCATCTTAAACAATTAATTTCGATATTTCAGAAGCCAACATTTTTTTTATCGACAAAGCGAAGCTAGAGTGTTTTCTTCTTAATTGTATCCAATAGAGTACGAACTTCTCTATAATATCCATATAAAATTTCGAAAAAAAATTAATAATTAAAAATACTTACATGAATAAATAGTGCACGTTCTTTCAAAAATAATTCAAGTGAAATTAAATTAACAAAGACTTGAAATGTTGTAATAAGAAATAAAGCACCGGCACGTTGTCTAACACCTTGATCCAGTGTATGATCAATACGAAGGAATACCAGACCACAAAGAATAGCAAATACGATGCTAACACCAATTTGTATTATGATCACGGTTGGACTTCGACCAAGATTTCGTAGAACACGTTGTGATACATAATATAATTCATTAAATCGACATTTTTTCGGTAATTTTTCATATAAAATCTGATCTGATGAAGGATGATTAAAATAATTATCCGTTTCTTGTTGAACAGATGCCCATAAATAAGATTTTAAATATCTGTTATTCAATGTTTCAGCGAGTTTGTTTTGTGTTAATTTTTTGTCTTCTTCTTTATCATCCTTTTAATAGAACTGATGTCAGCATACTCGAAACAAACATTCACTTAACTGTTGGTCAACTTCTCTCTCTATCCCGATCCCGATTCGTTTCTTCTAGTTTCCTAATTTTAAAGATATTCTTCTCCAATTACATACGTCTCTGTTACCTCCTTTACACTATTCTTCAATATTACTGATGAATGTCGATCACCTTGTACAATATCCAATAGAAAATCACATGGATTATCATATTGTTCACATATAAAGCCTAGTGATTCTGAAAAATATGACAAAATATCGGGAGCTGGTCCATGATAAATGCATAGTCCCAATGATAAAAGTAAAATTTGATCAAATAATTTATAAATCATATAACGAGGTTGATGTATAGAAAATATGATTGTACAGCCGTTTAACGATATTTCATGTAAAAGTTTCATCACTTTAATAGCTGTACTTGAGTCCAAACCTAACAAAAAATAAGCATAAAATAAAACGCCCTTTGTCTTTTTACTTCAGAAGAATGTTAAAAGTTCTTGCCTGTTGTTGGCTCATCAAGAAAAATAATTTTAGGCGACAAAACAAGTTCCATTCCAATGTTTGTTCGTTTTCGTTCGCCGCCAGATATGCCTCGAATCAATTCCGTACCAACTCTGGTATCAGCGCATTTTTCTAATGCTAATTGATGAATGACTCGTTTGACAACATCTGCTTTCTGTTGTTTACTTACAGTTTTTGATAAACGAATATTAGCTGAAAAAGCTAAATTTTCTTTTACCGTTAATGTACCACTGAGAATATCATCTTGTACGACATAACCAACGCGATATTTATAATCATTTGGACGCGTCTGACCATCAATCAGCACTGTTCCAGATAGACCATCAGGATCTTTTCGAGCAGCTAGAACGTCCAATAATGATGATTTCCCACACCCTGACGGGCCTAGAATTAAGCAGACGTCTGTGTAACACTAGACTAAGCTGGAGAACGCTCTTGAACATAATAAGATTGCCTTATCTAAATTTCCTCCTTTATTTAATTGTATCACAGTCCGAAGCCGGCCTAGTTTCGAACTAACACTTACCAAGAATCGCATTCATTCCTGACTTGAATATACCCGTAATATCATGCAAAATTTGTTTATTCTTTGTGTTTTGAAATGGCATTTTCAAATATTTATTGCAATATTCTTTCTTATTTATACTGTAATTAATATTATGAAATGAGATACTTGCGCCGTCCACCATTGTAGGTGCGTGACCATGGTTATTTGAATCAGCATTCCTAAAACTGTGTAAGTCGTCATTTATTAGGCGAACTCTGTTGTAAAGAGTAAACATCGTCGCACATTTTACATACAGAGAGAGAGAAAGGAATAAAGTGCACCTTTTGATTTACTCGATTCGGTTGTGCAAGAAACTAAATTCCGGAGCTTCTAAAATTTCAATTTTCCAGAAACTGTCAGTGTAGATACAATGATCATCGCCACATTCTATTACATATAATTCTATATATTTGAGCCAAAAACTAAAGTATTGTCTGGCATAGATCCAGAGCTGAACAAGTCACGACATTTCCAAGTCATGACTTGATTTTTTTTTTCATAGAAAAATGCTCAAAGTTAGACAGACTTCCCTTATTTCTTTGCTCTATGGCACGATTGTTACTCCTCCGCTAACTGTGTCGGCAACTGATGGATTTTTTATGCTATTTTGTTTTCATAGTTACTGTTGGAGAATGACCAAAATCACTTATAAAGTCATAGTTTTTCGATTGAAGAGCACTATTATCTAATACTGGATTAGAATTCTCTACCTAATCATATATTTTACCCTCAAATTTGCCACAAGAACCTGATTTTCTTAGCTGATGACTTGGCTCAATTTTGCAAGCCAACTCGTCTTTTCGAAAAATGCCCAAGTCAGATCAAGTCAAATCAAACATGTTCAGCTCATTTTGTATTATTCAGTCCTGCGGCAGATCTCTAGTTAGCATAGCTGACGAAATATGATCATCAGCCTGTGAAACCGACCGAACTGATTGCAGTTTCTACCTCTCTCTATAACCCAAAAAAGTAACGAGAAAACTTATTCAATTCAAACCACTCAGAAGAGATGACTCTGACTCTCGCACGACAGACCTGAAATCAGTTGTTTTAACCTTCCTCGTTGCCGACAAATGTTCGATACTGAAAATTATGTCCTTCGATTCCATATCGTTTGCTGATTCTGAACTTAACAGTACCAATAATGACCAAATATGAACTTCTGCAAAATGAAAACTTAATAAACAAAAACGAATAGAAAAGTTAACTGTATGCAGTAAGAAAACAGCACTTTTTATATCAGTCCTTAGCAAATGAGCTGATTATCTGTTATTTTTTAATATACTTTCATAATATTTTTTGTTATATTAGAAACTCAACCTGAATAAAGACAAATCTCTCATCTGATTTTTCTCTTCTTCCTAGTCAATATTTAGTTGGAACATAGTATATTCATCTGTAGCCATGATTTAGCGGCAGAGTTTAAATTACAAATAAATATTGAGTAGGAAGACTAGAAAAATCAGATGAAAAATTAATTTTTCTATCAGGCTGAGTTTAGGACTACGTCTGAATCATCGTGAATCATAAACGCTACGCACATTACGTCATTGTCGAACTTTATCTGGTATTCGGATTGACGGTTTTCGCCATATAACTCGGTAAAGAAAGGTCTAAAATAAAATTCAGAAGAATACCTCTGCGATAGTACCTTGAGTACCTCTGGCAAAATTTTTAACTCGATCGGATGAAATTTAAGGGGTGTCCTATGAAAACAGAACTTTCTGCAAAACTCGTGAACGGTTATAGTTAAAAACTTCGAATCAAAATGAAAACATGCTCCACTAACTTTCCAATCAGTTCTAAAAATATGAAGCCTTAGTGACTTTCAGTTTTTATTTGACAGCATTTCTACGGAAAGCTCAAAGCAGAGAAAGGGGTGAGGGTGAGGAAAAAACACAATCCTACAGTTTTTTTCAGCTTGAAATGGATTATTATACTTGTTCAGGGGTAGAAACTTTAGAATCGTTAAAATTAGTAACAGCAGGTGCTTTTAGATTCATATTTATTTCATTACTTTTGTATTTCATATTTATTAGATTTTACACAATATGTTTTTCTCTCTCTAACAAAGAATGTCTGTTTCTCTCTGTCTCTCTCTCTCTCTTGCCAAAAAAAATGTATTTTACTCAAACTGATTATTTCTTTAGTCATATGTATTTACACTGTACGTCTTATATAATCTCTTGAATTATATATACGTCTATATTCTCTTGTAAATGAAAATTACAATTCTCGAGACGTCAAATGTATTTTTCAAAAAAAAACAATTTTAATCTTTTAATTTTATTTTTTACTAAATAAATATGAATTTAAAAGCAGCTGCTGTTACTATTTTATCAATTTTGAAATGGATCATGCCGCTCTTACAGAAATAAGGTTCTCTTTATTCGAAAAAAAAGACAACTACTACTATAGTTCAAAAAAACAAAACAAAACGAAAGTGTTCTACTATATTCTCCATTTAGGGGGTGGACAGTTCCAGTTCACGTTCAACAAGAGCTAAACTGGTATCAGTTCTTTTCAAAAATTAAAAATAAACCAGAATCGTTGAACCTAGTTACATTGACTTTGTCTAATGTGCCAGAGGTAGATGGTACATTTAGTAGGCCAATCCGAGTCAATATAACTAGCTATATCGATTTTATTTTAGTCTGAATTCTTGAAAAGAACTGGTAAGCAGTTTGCGTTCAACAAAAACTGAGCTGGTAACCAGTTCTTTCGACCAGTTCTTAGAAACTATAGGAACTCTTCCACCCCTACCTCCATTCGATATTTTTGTGAAATATCTCTTTTGTTAATATTCTTCATTCCGTTGTTAATATTTTACTTACAATGGTCAAATCTTCGAACGATGACTGAATGTAAAGTTTTAGATAAAATTAAACTTGCACCCAATTCACCTGGTTATCACGATTGGTCAAATCCACCACCTGCAACAACATATACTTATCGTTTATCTAATGTTATTAATTCACAAGATATAATGACATCAAAATCAAGTATACGAGCTCCGTTAATGGAAATAATTCAAACAAGCTCGTTCAGTTATACGTATGTAGTTGTTATTTAGTACTAGAAATGGAACGCATAATAAAGTAACAGCAGTAGTTTCCATTTTATTGAAATACATATAATTAAATTAAAACGAAATATTTCAACGTTTCGAACTTTAAAAGTTCTGAACTTTTAAAGTTCGAAACGTTGAAATATTTCGTTTTAATTTAATTATATGTATTTCAATAAAATGGAAACTACTGCTGTTACTTTATTATGCGTACTAAAATTTTTGCCCATTCATAAAGAAAATGTGTACTCTTAGAAATGGAGTTCATCAGAAACTTCGTGACACCGCGAATTATCGATTCACCTAGAAAATTACTTATATCTATTAGATATTAAATTGTCTAGCTACATACGTATGTGTATGGAATGAGAATATAAAGGGTGGCCCAGAAGTCTTGACTCGATTCGAATGGTTAGTTTTTCTTTAGTAAAGTACATGGTTAAAAATGGGTCTCTAGTGTGAAAAGATGCAGCAGAATACGCTCTACAAAATGGCGCTTGATTGACCATTCTACTTCATATAGTGAGAAAGTTACAAGAAATATGCTCTACAGAAAATAAAAATTAACCGTGATCTTGTTCTCTGTATTTTGCTCTAACGAGGAAACATATGTAACTGACCAATCGTTTTTTTAATGAAATCTAGTGGAGTATAGGTAAAAAATAGTGCTGAATCCGAATATCGGCATAAGACGGGCCGTTAGTATAAGAGTACCGTTAGGCCTTGCGAGTACCGAATTTCTGGGAAACCAGGTTTCCAGAGCCAGAAACTTTTTGTTCTAAAACTTTTTTCTGATCTGTCTCAACTGTAGAGCACATCGAGAAACCTATAAAAAACTAGTTTTCAGAATTTTGGAACCCTTCCACAGCCCGCCAGACGGACTTTTCTTCACTTTTCCGTATGCTGAGGTTTTTTGAGGGAGGAAAAACACGTTAAAAAACCCCAAAACTAGTTTTTTATAGGTTTCTCGATGGGCTCTACAATCGAGACAGATCAGAAAAAAGTTTTGGAACAAAAAGTTTCTGACTCTGGAAACCTGGTTTCTCAGAAATCCGGTACTCGCAAGGCTTAGTGGCCCGTCTCAGGCCGATATTCGGATTCAGCACTATTTTTTACCTATACTCCACTAGATTTCGTTAAAAAACGATTGGTCAGTTACATATGTTCCCTCGTAAGTTTTGTTTACTTAGACTTATCAGAACAAGTGCCTGTTTTAAATCGAAGCGGTGAAAAATGCTCTTCATACTTAAACTTTACTTCCAGAACTCCGATTAAGAAAAACGTAGCAAATTATACGTGAGGCAAAAACTAAGAACTTCATGAATTTAGTTGTCTTTTGCTTGAAATTTTTCTTTTCTTAATATTTCTGTTTGACAGATGACAGGGTATGAAAATGAGTACTCATTGGTATTCGGTACTTTTAAATTTACTCTTTCTTGTGGTCTCTAAAATATCTGTTTTATAGAAGATGGTGTGCTTGAGATTCAGGTTTCAAGAATACGTCTAGAATTGACACTGTGGTTTTCGGCAATGTACTCAGCAAAAAAAGAAAAGGTGATCGATGTTTTGATGTTGCAGCTAGTTAGAGGAGTGCAATCATTTCTGATCAAAACAAAACAAAACAAACCTGATTGGCAAACCTTCTGTTTTGATGCAGCTACGAGACTTTTATAGGAAGAACCATCATAGAAATCGGGTTCACGGTTAATTTTTATTTTTCGTGCACCGTGTTTCTAAGCTTGTAACTTTCTCACTATATAAGGTAGAATGGTCAATCAAGCGCCATTTGGTAGAGCGTGTTCTGCTGCATCTTTTCACACTAGAGACACATTTTTAATCGTGTATTTTACTAAAGAAAAACTAACCATTCAAATCGAGTCAGGACTTCTGAGCCACCCTTTACATGGGTGGCTATATGTTTGACTGACTGACTGCATTTGTGTGTAAGTTTTTTCACGTTCCTCAGCGCGTGTAAGCGAGTTCGGAGAAAAATAAAATTTAGCGATTTCCTAGCGGATCCTCCATATATAACACTATTACGTCTCTTTTTGCATATTCATACATAAGGAGCTTCGCAGAAATCAGCCTGCTTAATTGAGTGGATGGGAGCAAGTGGATAACTGCGTCAGTGCGTCACTTTAAGTGACGAAGTGACACTTCAAGTGAAGAAGTGTCACTCAAAGTGAGAGACACTTCGGAGTGTGCGCAGCAAAATCGAAGATCATTTCCCCCTTGAGCACGTACCACATTGGTAGCCATTTGTACAGGCATTTATCAAGTAATACTTATCAAATGTTTGTCAAGTACCCGTGGAAAAAGTTGCAAGTAAACAAGAGCGTACTTACAATGCTGGATGATTGGCGGCGAGGGATGATGCACAAGAAAAAGTTTTGAGAATATTGAAATGAAAAATGCCTTAACGTTCTCCTTCTTTAACAAATGAAAAGCAATAAATATTCGTTGAGTACCAAAGTTGAAAGCATCAGCTAACTAAATGAAATATAAAATCATTCGGAATATCGTCTGGGCTTCGTTTGTATAAATAAAGAAAGAAATTATATTTACAAACGTAATGAGTGAAAGAAAACAAAAGCTGTTTCTTATTGTGTTGAAAGTTAAAAAAAAGCAAAAATGTTTTTTCTTTTCTTTCACTCAGTACGTTTATAAATATAATTTCTTTCTTTATTTATACAAATGAAGCCCAGACGATATTCCGAATGATATTATTTTGCTAATTTTATTTAAATTTCATTTCTCTTCGAAAAGATTTATCGAAAATTCCAACAGAGAAAAGAATGAAATATTACTAATTAGTTAGCTGATGTTTTCAACTTTGGCACTCAATGAATATTTATTGCTTTTCGTTTTGTTAAAGAAGGAGAACATTAAGGCATTTTCCATTTTAATATTCCCAAAACTTTGTCTTGTGTGTCATCCCCCGCCGACCAGGCATGCACCAGTAAAATATATTGGGTCCGCATATTACTGTATACCCAATATTTTGAGACCAATAATATTGGTCACCCCAACGTAATGGGTTTTTACAATACTATTGGGTACTGGGTAGCTTGAGTTCAGCCTGCGTTTACAGTACAGATGCATGCTCTATATTCCGTCTTGAATCAAAATATAATTCAATTAGGCAGGCCCCGATTAGTAATCGATGTAGGGCAACCAACAAAGGCGTTCCGAATCAATTATGAAAAATGTTTGCTCTACCAGACTGAAGTGCTAAAGAAATTTTAATGTTATATATGGAGAAAAGATGATAAACCAGAAATGCAGTAAAATTGCAGAAAAATAATTGATAGTCTATTATTTTTTCGCAGTTTTGCTCAGTTTTGGATGCTTATATCAATAACATGGAGTTGTATGGATGGTTTTAACCCACGTAATAAATGTATTATTTGTTCGGACTCGGTCATCACGTGATTAAATCTCTTACATAATTGTAAAATGTCATAATAATATGATTGTACTGATTCGTTCACGCTCTGTCGACGATTTATTAATTTTGATGAAATATTTAATCTTTGTGTTGATGATGTAAATGAACGAATTAATTCAAGTATAAATGCGTCGTAATCTTCTTCATGTTCTGAATTTCGATACCATTTTTTA
>CAJNOQ010005655.1:0-14908 GCA_905250885.1 Didymodactylos carnosus | reverse complement strand
CTCTACAGCATCTTAACATTTTAATATATGAAAACAGTTTGGAAACCCTAATTTTTGCTAAATTTTTAAAACTCTTTCTAAAAAAAAATATATTGCCGCGAGACTCAACATGATCGATTATCTATAATCCACCAGCTTTCAAGACTACCAATAGTCATCGAGTACCAGTTCTTGAACTAGCAAGGAATCCGATACAACTCCCAAGCCACAGAAAATCGAGATCTCGCTCAACTCCCGGTTTGAAGAGTAGACCCTAGGCTACCGGCTCATAAAAAAAATCAATACAATCCTATTGGAAAATGTTTACACACAACCTGGTTTTTCTTGTTGGCCAAACCGGTATGCTGAGATGCTGTAGAGTATTTTCGATGTTCGAGGACTCAGTTACATTGTTTTCACAATAGTCCAGGTAGCATTTTGTAGACCGTGAAATTCCTTATCGAATGATATATAATAGTTGAGTTTTTTGTGACACAAAAGAGGTGAAATAATGGAAATACTCTAAGTATAGTTGAACTTTCGAGCGCGAAAATTTTGTCAAGGAACATCAGAAAGCATTCTTTAAGATCTATAATGTATCAATTTTAATGTCGGAGAGAAACTACATAAAAGCCCTATATAGAATAATTATCTGAGAGGGGGCCGATTTGGCCGCTTATCGCCTCCCTTCTTCCCGAAAATATGTTTTCGGTGCAGCGAGTTTTCAAACTTTCTCAAAGCTTCAAGCTCGCACAAACGTTGCATAAATATTCTTCTATCTATACTACATCGATGGTTTTAAAAAAGTACATTTCTCTTGAAAGTATCAAAGATGACTAAGTAATGAGAACTACACAGTATAACCGCAGTTATAAAGTCTATATTGATCTCGTAGTCAGGTTGAAGTAAAATATGTTCAGAAATCACTATACTCAGACATATGACATATTTATATGTTAAAATAAAAATGTCATTTTTTATATAAAATCGATGCGATTTTTATCAATGCCTTTTTTTTTATTTTAAGGATTGGCGTGCTCGTCACGAACAACGTCTGCAATATAGAACACAAATTCAAACTTTTCTCAAAGATGCTGAAATTACATTAGCTCGTTTCCACTCGGATATAACAAAATCGTTGGAGAAAATAACTATTAGAGAACAATACATTAATACAAATATACAAGAACACTTTCAAGATTTTCAACGACAACAAGATATTTTAACTCAAGCGAAATTACAGTATAGACAATGTTCGAGTGGGATCACTGAAAAATCACAAGAATTACAAAATGTAAGTGATATTTCACTATACAAAGATCAGAATTACATTAATTGTTACTTATTTGTTTTTATTATTTTAGTTAATGTCTGATTTGCGCCAGATTCGCGAAGAGATGGGAGAAACTACCCAAAACGCAACTGATGGAGGTACGTGAAATGCAATTAAGTAATATTTTCTCACTAGTGTTCGCTTATGTTTTGGTTATTTTTAGGTCCATTAGTTAAAATTAAGAAAGCTATCGAAGAATTAACCAAAGATATTAATCGTGTTGAAATACAGATTGCTTTTTTAGAGCATACATTAATGCAATCTGAAGTGAGAGAAAAAGGAGAATATAACGACCAGTGACAAGATAATTTATTATACCTGATTTTAAAACAATATATTGTACGAATCACTAATTTGAACTTTTTAATCACTTTGTTATTTAACATTGTATTTTCAATACTAAGTACATATTTAAACAAAAAAAACTACAAGTATGTCAGATCGAATGGTTTCTGGGCAGAGGACACTACAACGATGTAATACGATAATCTTTTTAATGTTTGCAAAAAAGAAAAATGCTATATTTCAAAACGTTTGTTATACAAGAAAGAAATAAGAAATATTATACGAAAATATTATAACAAACATTTTTTTATTATCTTTTCTCTTTGTTTTGAACAAAAGTACACAAAAAAATACCCGAAAAGTTTAATAAACTAGTAATTTAAACTAATAAATTATAGAAAAAAATCGGGATAAATTTCAACAATTTTCAATGTATTCTCGAAAGTTCTTCAATAATTTTGACAAGTTCTTCGACTGTCGTATGTAATTCTACATTATTTTCACCCTAAAATAAATAAACATTATTCTTTTATATATATATAAGACAAGACACGAGAAGACGAGTACATACTCTTAAATCTCGAATTAATTCTTGTTTCATATCTTTTGGTAAATCAAGATAAAGTTCAATTAAATCACCATCAACAAAACCACATGAAGCATCTGAACGTATTTCTGCTTCAAAAGCACGCCAAGTACCATGATCAATTTTTCCTACACTGGGAAGTTTCGCTAATTGTAATTGTAAAGACATTAATATTTGATATAATTGAGGTGTCAATTGTAACAACAATCCAATGTAGCCAGATATTCCTGCCATTAATATACATGATTGCAACGAAATACTATATTCAGCTGTTTGTTGAGCAACTAAACAGCCTAGAAAACAAATATAATCACAGATTAGAACTATTTTTCGTACAAATCTCATTAGCACAAGACTCAGACTTCTCATCACGTACAATAATTTAGTTAAATTCTAAACATCACAGTGGAATAGTTGTTAAATCAACGTTCTATAGGAATAAGCAAGTTTTCGATACTTTACTGGTTGTTACTGCCATCGGTAACTAGATAAACAGTTCTCATTGAAGTAACGGGAACTGTTTTTCCCATTACCATCGGAAATCAGTTAGTTAACTCTATGGAATATTTATTAAAATATGTATTTTTATTTTTAAATATGTGAGTCATATCCAAGTAGCACTATAGGATATAATTGAACGTTATGGTAGTGGTATACAAAGACAAAGGAGAACATAATGAAAGCCCAGAATTCCGTGATGTGTTCTTCCATAAGTTTTTGGAAGACCTGGTTTCCACTAAGTCACATTACCATCTCTCGATCGAGTCCAAATTTTTATCGCAGGTACTCTACAGATCAGAACCCATACCAGATTCAATATTTTTTCGAGAAATATACTTTCCTTCTTGAGATATTCGAAAAATGTCCGTTCTAAAACGTCGGTTTACGGCTTTAAGAACTTTTTCATGATGAAAGCTGAAAACTTGAAGGTAGAGCAGTACGAAAGAACGAAGAGAAATTTGAGTATAAAACTGCTGCAAAGAACATAGTGATATTTTTGTACAAAATTTAATTTATTGTTGATTAATTTTCGAGCTTTCGATGTACATCTTACATCATGAGCAGGAAAATAACATGAATTGGAAAAATTAACAGTATATATACATAGTGTAAATGTGACTAGAAACAATAGTAGCGAAACGAAAGAAAGAATATATTTGTAATATATAATATTTGAACAGAAGAAAACGAAGAATAGGATCGATCGTATGTTCGAAGAACACTTGCCTCTGGACGAATAAATTTGCCTTTTAATAAGGACAGACATGAGCTTCATCCAAAAATCTTAAGTTTATATTTAACATCATTAATTGATTTGCCATGGTTTGTGTATATAAATAAACTTTCCTTTATCGTACGTTGTTTCCAATTTATTTCTTGCGATAACGTTTCGACATCACTGAAATCGAATTGATGTTGATAATTTAATGCATGTTATGTCACTGTCGATGTCTATATCATATTACGAATGTCTGCTTCATGTTCGCTTATACGCTTGGATCTATATCAGCTAGTTTTTTCCATGCTTTGTAGCAGATTTTGCATGGGTAAACATATGCTCGATTATATTCTTCGTTTTCTTTTGTTCAAATAAAAGTGATATTCTTTCTTTCGTTTCGCTACTATTGTTGCTACTATTATTTCTAGTCACATTTACACTATGTGTATATATACTGTTAATTTTTCCAATTCATGTCATTTTCCTGCTCACGAAAAGCTCGAAAATTAATCAACAATAAATTAGATTTTGTACAAAAAATCTCATTACGAAAGCTGAAGTTGAAAACGCTTTGTAAAACATTAAAACCTGAGATCGGGTCGGAAGTAGCTCTGGTAAGAATTTGAGCTCGATCGGATCATTTATTCGACAGATAGTATGGCGACTGGTTTGAAACCGCCATTTTGTTTCGAGTATTACAGACGACGTTAAATCGGTCACTTTTTGCAGGGTATTAGCGACGATGCTTAGATCTCTAAAAGGAAAATTTCAGAAGTGGTCTCATTATGAAGAGAAGACTGATCTACGAGACTAAGTTGAAGAAAACAATTTTGAAAGGCACTGGAAATAACAAAAATTACAAAGATTCATGTCTTTCAGCCTCTGAAGTAAAACCTTAACAGAATTTAGCTTTTGCAGAAAAGGGTCCTGAGATGTTGGGAGTGGTCTTATTTTTCAGCTCAAACTTGCCTCTATATTAGACTACGTTCAACTCAAAAGAAACGTGCTGTCAAAAAAGAGAGAAGCATGGGTACCCTTAACTACATTACTATCCTGAAAACACCATCCTTTGACCAATTTAGACAGATAATCAATATAAGCCTAGTGTGCATAATTATGAGAAAGACAAAACGACTAAGAGATCAAAAAAATAGCTATCATATAGAGTTAACTAATCTTCAGTTGACATTCAATTAACGTAATGAGAACTTTCTCACTCCTAGTCTTAGTCTTCTCTTCCAGAAAAAAACAAATTTTTAGAAAGTGGACATCATACCAGGTCGAAATACATTGATACTTTCTCCAAGATGAAAAAATCCAAGTTCTTTTAATTGTTTTCTTTCTGATTCTTTTGTTGAACCACTGTCTTTATGACACGATATCAAATTTGAAGCATCTTCTGAACAAACAAACGTATCATCATCGATCACTTCACAAGCCATAGTCCATTGTGGATGAACGTCGTGAGCAATCTAGAAACTCAACAAAACATGTATATATATTAAAAAATGAAGAGAAATTAGTCATCTATTCGAAACTCATCAGTTGAAATACGGATCTGTCGAAATTAACATATTTAGTAAATAATATCGATTTGTTTATATAATTACCTCTTCAAATTTATTTTCGACCAGATTATAACGTAGAACAGTAAGTGATTTCATTAGATCACAAAAAAGTACAAAATCATCTTTTATTTTTATTTGTAATGTTTCAACATGTCCCAAATATTGAGTGGTTAATACTAATTCTTGCTTGTCTGGTGAAAAGTTGTATAATCTGATCTAAAATAGGATAAACTTTTATACAGCTGACAATATTTATTGTTGAACTTACCGAATTTCCAATGCCAACAATAAGTTTTCCGCTAAATTTTGCCATTGTATGTGGTGTAGCATTAACATCTTTTTCACTAACAAAATTAATTTTACCATCATTATAACGAAATACTAATAGACGACCTATTTTTGGTTCTGGTTCATCTTCGTAAACTAATGCCGTACCAACAACAATATACGCTACATTCATATCATCAACAAAATTCAATACACATACACTGCATGCTTCTTCATGACTCAACAATTTTATAGAAACACGTGCTAGAAATAAAAAAGCAGAGATATTTTAAACTGAAAAAAATTATCAACATTTTCTCTACGAGAAAATATTCATTATGAAGAATTTTGTATAACTTACTTTTTGTACATGTACTTAGGGCATACCAAAAGTAACGAGATTTGCAGGTAAAACCTCATAGACTAGAGGTAATCAAGTTTTCACTTCAGAAAATTTGAGCTAGTAAACATGATTATCCACGCATAATAAATTTGTTTTAAGACATTTGCTGAAAGTTTTTTTCCAATCATCTTTGATTGAAAAATTCATCACTTTTGTTGCAGTACTCAATGCAGTGATTAAAGGTCGTTTGATCTCTTAAGCTTATGAATTAGATGAAACACCTGAAAACCCCGTAGTATTGGACCCGTAGAATATAAAATATTTAGATACGTTTTGATGCGAGATACTAAAAAACAGCTTTGTGAATATACGGTTGAACGTTGTCATAATGACTTTTGATGTTCGAAACACTATCTGATGATCTTTGCAGTTTCCCTCCCTTGATAAGTAGTTTTAGGGAATTTTTGATATAATATTGTTGATTAGATATTTGCTCTCTTCTCGTATGTGTCTATTGTTTAAGAGTATTTGGCTAGTTAGTTTGAGAAAAGGCAGGAACACATTGTTGTGAGACTAACTTGTTACGTCAAACTGTAATCGGTAGAGATTCCTCTCTTGCAATTCTTCTAATTCGAAGATTTTGCGTAGGTAATCATGTCTATTAGCTCAAATACTTTCTGAAGTGAAAACTTGATTACCTCTAGTCTTTACTTGCAAATCTCGTTACTTTAGGTATGCTCCAGGTAATAAACTTCTTAATGTATTTTGACAACAATAGAGAAAAATAGCCCGTGGCAGTCCAATTACACACCTTCAAGTGTATGTTGATCAAGAATAACGACATGATCTTGTTGATCGCACGGCTGTTGTGTTTTTTCTTCGATAGTTTTGATTTTTGTCGGACAATCAACTGAATTCTGTGCATGTCGACTTATTGGTATTATTCGAGCTGATTGAAATAATTCTGATGATTGTGTTAATATAACATATGCTTTTTCTTCTTCATAATAAGCTATACGTCTAGAAAGAAAGAAGTTAATACAAATAAATATCCATGAATATATTGACAAAATAGATTTTATTTACTTTGCAGGTTCTCCTAAATTGATTGTTCGTACATGTAATTTTTGCATATCATCAATTTTTCCGATAACTACTCCATTTTCTGTTACTAATGTTAAAGTTGGACCATATAATTCTGAATTAAATGAACACATAGACGTTACTTCACGTAAATTGACGCATGAAAAAACAAGTTTTTGATTTGATGAATAAATAACAGATGGACGATCACTACAAGCAAATAAAACTGTTCGTTGTGTTGAATGTGATGAATCATTTGGTGATGTTTCATTTCGACAAAGTGTTAATGTAGTGGGTTTTGTACCAAGTGATACTTTTTTTCGTTCATACAATAGACCTAAGAGGAAAAACTATTCGTTAATTTTACACGTACAACTATTATTAATCGTACCTTGTTCTACATCGAGTAGATAATAAATAATAGGTCCATCAGCTAGAGAAACAACAACGTATGGTATAGAATCAAATGACACCATAACAACAGTACGAGGGAGTGTATCTAAACAAAAATATAAGCAAACATTTGATATTTTCATCTAAAAATACACATCTCAGTAACTCCGAAATGTGGACTATATTTATTCATAGGAGAGATTATCATTCAAAAGAGAACATATACCATTTGTTAGTGGTTCTTTATGTTGAACTTGCAGCGTAGGTAAACGTAATGTCCAAACAGAAATGTGTGTCCATAAACCAATAACACATAAATTTGATCGTTCTTCATTGTAATTTATTGGTGTTATATCCATACAAGAAACATTATAAGGCAGTGTACATTGACTAAATGTAAAAACAAAATTTATAAAATTTTATCAAATATCAATTAAAATCATTCTCACTTCACTTCACTAAAACTGGCACATCCAATTTCATAATAATATAATTTATTTCCATTGGCACACAAACATTGTGTAGAATTACATGTGGCAACAGTTATTTCATCATTTGTATTTGGATTTTTCCATTCAACGACTAAATCTTTTCCATTATTTCCAATTAAACGTATCGAATGTGTTGTTATCTACAAAATACAAAATGAATTAAAAAATATTATACTCTTATTTACATTGATTTCTTAATTTTTACTTGAAGTATTTGATCAGAGATAACATTTGAACATAATAGTGTTTGATGTTGAAAATCAAATCCAGATAATTCAACTTCTTCAATTTCATCATTTTGTAAATAAAACATTCTATTATCAAAAAAGAGTATCAGAATTAAATATATCATAAATTTGATATCACCGTCAGACTACCTTGTTTGTTCGAAAAAGGAGACGATTAAATAATTATCCCATCGACTAGCAATTTTTAATGACCAAATACCTAAAAAAATAGTCAAATGTTATTTAAGCATAAGTGATCCCATCTGTCATAAACCTGACTTAAATAAAAACCACATTCGCATCAGCTTATAAATGGGTGAGAAAAAAGGGTAACTTGACCAGGGATATCAGATTCAAAACATGAAAATCAGAAAAGAAAAGTTCAAAATCAGAAAAAACTCAAAAAAAGAAATTTAAAATCAGAAAACCAGAGGATATTAGCAGAAACAAGAACAGAAACAAATCCAAAAATCAAAATTTTTCTGCCGAAATCAGAAGATCTGGTATCCCTGAACTTGACCGTCCGTAAATAAATCACTATTGAGTCAAATGCAAAGATAGGCAAGTCCGGTGTTTTCCAGTTCTAGTTAAGTTCAATCCCGGTAGAGGCTAAGTCCGAATCAGTTCCAGTCCGTTCTTCAGCTAAAATTCATCAGTCTCAGTCTACTAAGCTTTAAGTCCGATGTCAGCCCCAGCATACATTATTTTTTATTTCTGTTTTTTCATCAGGAAGACATTGTTTCTTTACATGACCATAGTAACAAAATGCGAAAATAACAAAACTTTCTGTGAATATTAAAAACCAAGAACAAGAGAGGACATTTGTTTCCTTTTATTATACGAAAATGAAAAGAAAAGTCTAATTCATAAGAGAAAAGTTACATTTGAGTAAAGTAAGACGTGAGAGGGTTTTTCTCGTCATTTTTGACCGGTATGGTCGTATAAGAAAACTGGATTGAGAGAACACTCTCTCAATCGGTATCGAAGTGCTGGTCACATATAGTATCTTTGTTGCTAGCGTACTCAACATCGGATACAGAGAAGATTTATCGAAAATTAAATTACTATTTATATCTTCTTTCAAATAACTCAAAATTTCCTCAGCAATATCATTGTCCAGTATTACTACAGAACTTTTTTGTTGTTTTAGACAAATGGGCGTTTAGTGCAAAGAAATGAATCAATCAGTAAAAAAAAGAAAACAACAGTCGTCTTTTGATCACAGCCAACCTTAACTGACCACGCGATAACATCAAAGAGTTAGAAAAGTAAACAGATTTGAACTGGAAAGTCCAGTCACAACTGTGATGAAACAACAACTCAAGTCTCTCATGTCTTCAGTTCCAGTCCAATCACAGTCCGTATGAAAAAATTTGTCAGTCTGAACTTGTTCATCTCTGAGTCAAATGATATATACCTTTTATATTTCTAAGATCAATTGACGCATGTTCATGTATGCCAATTCCTGTTCGTATTACACGCAATGATGAATCTTTTGCATAACCAGAACATGTGACCAACTTAAAAAATTGAAAAAAAGTAAATTACTATCAATAATAAAAATGTGAACACGATCTACATACTTGACGGCCTTGTCTTTCAAGATCAACAACACACATATCGACTATCGGTCCTAAATTTGTATAAGATTCCAAAATTTCTAAATGAATACCATTTCGAGGCTCCGGCAATAACTGATAATTGATAAAAAAAAAATAATGCATTTTAGACTAAAAATTGTAGAACAATAACAAAAGATTTATACTCGAATTAATTGACTATCACCAAATCGTGAGCCAATAAATGCAACACCATTATCCAAATATGTTATATTTTCTGCAATTGACGTTTCACCGAGCAAATCTAACTGAAGAAAGTGAATATGATCGAATACGAAACTCTTTAGTGCAAAATGTAACGAAATTTACTTTCATATCTGCAACCATTGTACTTCCATTTCGTTTATCACGTTCCAAAACAAGTAAATATAACTTTCCACACCAATCTGTCAACAAATATCGACAACCATTTTCATCTATTGGACAATAACCAATAATGCCCGTAATTTCCTAACAAAAAAAGTTTCTTCATCTAATTAGGAAATTAGTTGAATAGTACGAATTTTAATTTTTTATCTTACATCATGTAATAATGCTGATTCAAGTTCTAATGGGCGATCATTTTCCTTGTATAATACAATAGAATTTCGTCCAATGACAATACAACTATCGACTCCAACTAGAATCATAAAGAAGAATAGATTAAATATGAAGTAATTTTGACGTAATTTATACTCCATCATCTACCAGGTATCAAAATTGCTGGCTCTGATATGGTTATTTCTTGTTTCCACTGTGTTTTTGTTATATCTTTTTCTTTTATTTCAACTTGATATGTTTTTAGATAAGATTCACTATTTTGTTGATTTTCAGACTCAGGAGAACGCTACAAAGAGATAACAACAATAAAAAATTTCTTAAAATTTAATTTTAATACACACTGAATGTATTAAGACAAATATTGGTTTTTGATGTCCGGGTAAAAATTGTAAATCAATTATATTTTGTTCTTCAACTCTAAAAAAACAGAATTATACACATGAAAGTTCTCTCTAAGTTGAAAACAACATACTTGACATTATGAGCTTCTAATGTTCTTGATGATTCTTTAGTCGAATCTTTAAGATAAATTAACTTCAAAACTCCTTCAACTATTCGTAAAACAATAATTCCATGTTTTCCATCTATTGCACATAATGTGGCTCGTGTTGATTGTCGTCCAGCATCCTAGAAAAAATTGAATATAATTTAGAATAAACAGCTATCTTCTCTTATCAGTAACAAAAAAAACAAAATATCCGCCTAGAAGACAATAGTTTCAGTCATATTTTTGAATTTATTATGAATATACAAATACATTTTAGAAAAATAATTATATATTTTGATAGCGCTCGAAGCTCTCTACTAGTCTCTGCTTTCCCCGTCTGGATTCGAAATTATTTGCTAGCAAACATTTTGAATATTGTTAATACCCTTCCCCACCACCACCTACCGCATTCTCAGGAATTGTAACGGGTACAGCCTCTCAGTATTTTCTATTGTTCTCGGGTTTCTTTAGGGCTCAAAGGTTAATGTTTTTTCTAAAAAGATGCAAAGATGCATACAAAACCATACCTAAACTTTAATTTCAGAACTTCAATGAAGAAAACTACGAAGATTATACGAAGGAGGAAAAAAAATGAAAACTGAAAATCTGGTATTTTTTTCCACTTGAACCTTTTTCTAAAAGAACGTTTCTGTAAAAAAGGGTCGCAAAAGTTAGGTAAAGAAGAATAATCATTTCTGATCAAAAGAGAATAAACGCAGTCGAAAAATCTTTTGTGTTGAGAGAGTTATAGAACTTGTACTAAAAGCACCACTATACATAAAATTTAAAAAATTGATGAAAAATTGCTTGTCAACAGATAGAAAAATCATGATTTTTCCAGAAGTTTTGATGTGAAAAAATTTGAAGTATAGCTAAAAGATAGAGTGAAGTCGGGGGTAAGAAATGACTAATTCAGTTTTTCTGACTTTCACATGAAATTGTTTTTATTTTACAAAGTTTTCATTTTTTTCGTCTTTCGTATAATCTTCGTAGTTGTCTTCGTTGAAGTTCTGAAATTAAAGTTTAGGTATGGTTTTGTATGCATCTTTGCATCTTTTTAGAAAAAACATTAACCTTTGAGCCCTAAAGAAACCCGAGAACAATAGAAAATACTGAGAGGCTGCACCCGTTACAATTCCTGAGAATGCGGTAGGTGGTGGGGAAGGGTATTAACAATATTCAAAATGTTTGCTAGCAAATAATTTCGAATCCAGACGGGGAAAGCAGAGACTAGTAGAGAGCTTCGAGCACTATCAAAATATATAATTATTTTTCTAAAATGTATTTGTATATTCATAATAAATTCAAAAATATGACTGAAACTATTGTTTTCCAGAAGGACATATATATAAGAAAGAATATTGTAGAATGCTTGCTTCTCATATAAATAAACATTCCAATCGTAATTAATTTTCATTCGTACTTTTAAATAGCCATGACATTTTGTTAATATATCGTATTGATCATTGTCAGTTTTTTTACAATCTAATATCATACCATGATGTTTTTCTGTATATATGAATAGAACATCTTTATTTGAATGCTACAAAGAAAACAATAGAATTGAATTTATTCATGATGTTTTCTTAAAATATAAAACTAATATTTACCGGTTGACGAAAACATTTCATTATTGTAATACGACCATATATACAAACATCTTTGACTAGTTTTAAACCTTCGGACGATATTAGATAAATTTCAAAATGTGTATTTTTCGCTACTAATAAATTTAAATCGGTTGCACTTGTAAAATGGCCAGTTGTAACAGTAGTGACTACTGTTGGACGTTGAACAGTAACAACATAGTTAGTAGCTGCCATGTAGAAAAGAATTAGACCACTTTTTCAAGCAATTAATAGAACTAAAAAGAGAAAAATTTCTTCTTCTAATGTACTATAAATTGACTGCATTTTAAAAAATGATAATAGAAAAATGATTATATGCATTTACTCTGCTATAACTAAACTAGTATTTGCTGAAAACCTTCGAACTTCAGACAATGTTACAATTTCTATTTTCTCTCCTATCTTGAGAAAATTATAAAAATTCGTATGATGATGTAAAACATATTTTCTGTACAGTATATAAACAGTCGATATTAAACTCTAAATATGAAATCTAAAAATTAGCTAACAGTACAAGACGCATGGTACTCTTTGCTCTTCATCGTTTTTATTCTTCAATTTTAACAGTGACAAAAATTTTCGTCTGCATACAAGATAGTGGAAATAACAAAACAATAATTAAAAACAAATAACGATTTATTTTTGAAAAATATTTAATTATAAAAAAGTTAATTTGACATTCGAACTTTCTAGATAGATAAAACTTCAATAGTGATTATTTTATTTACGATTTGTAAAATAGAAACCCGTTTTCTTGTATGTTCTTCTCGTTTTCGAGTGACAAAGTTTCGTTTCGAGTACTCTCGAGTCATATCTGCTTGTCGATTAGTATAAGTGATTTGCTTTCGTATTTGACTAATAAAAAAAGATGAAAAAATGTAAACACCAAAAAGCATACTTTCTAATAAGTGAGAAACTACGTCAAACAAGCTGAATTAAATATGACTTAAAGGTTTTTTTCTGATCATTCGATTTGTACAAATTAAAATAAAAACAGAAGTTAAAGAATCGATCAAGATCATCTTTGAATTGTTTAAGACTTCATATTAAATTTAATCTCTTCTTTTTCTTTCTTTTTTAGCTTGAATAAGAACACGAACTAGGAATAAAGAAAGATATCTATAGAAATTATATATTTTGCCAAAGAATAGTCCCAGTTGAGACCATGTTTTTCATTGAAAGTTATGATAATAGAATGAGTTCACTCTCACTCTCACATTATATATTTTGCCGAAGAAAATAGTATCACGCTTTGAATATGAACAAGAGCATGGATTTTCTATCGCTGTTAACATAAGGTGAGCATTTTCGTAATAGTTTATGTATCTCTGGTACATTCTCAAACATTCCATCTTCCTCTACTTTTATAATGCTTTTTTTTGTTCATTTTGTCTTTGCATAACGATACCCTGAATGAGATGTGCGGTAAAGAGATCACCTTATGCCGTATAAAAAAAGATATTCTATGCTTTTTAGTTGTGTCCTATAACGAATTTATTGGCTGATTTTAATGTGTGATTTAAATGTGATTGGCTGATTTCGATATGTAATCATATAACTGAATATAAGATGTCAGAAAGAGAAGATAACAAGTAAATAACTAGAGGTCGATGCATTACGAGTCAAATTTAAACAAACAGACACTATCGAGAACACAATGAAAAATTAACAGACAACAAGAAACAAAACAAAAATAAAACAATACAGCAAGAAAAGCAAATAACTAACTATTCATCAGAAAGAACGGTATAAAGTTCTTGAATTTAGATGATAAGATAATGAAAGCAGAAAGCTTAATTTTAGAATCGGATTAGATAATATTAAGTTACAACAAATATGTCAATATAATTAATTAATGTCTGACTCTTGTCTGTGTGTGTGTACGCTCAAAATACGGAAAAATGGCTGTTAGATATTCTATGGATAGACCGATCGTAAGTGAGGAAAATAGAATTTTTTTTCTAACCACGAGAGAGAAAAAATATTTATAGAGATTACTTGCAATATGAACTAATGAAGAAACAAAAACGACTAGGGAAGCTTTTTTTGTAGTGACATTCAGGAGAGAGCTGTCATCAGAAATCAATCAGTTTTGTGACACACAAAAAGTCGTGTATGGATAATAAACGTTACAGAATATTGATAGTCTATCGTAGCGAATCGATTAAAAATACTTTCAGCCCATTTGGGACCCTTAAAGCTTATTCGGAAAACGTTTTAGCTTTATATTGCATTGCGCGGTTTTTCCGTAAAATCCGAGAAGTTCACAACATTTCTCAGCTATCCTGGCGGCTACCGCCCATCAAAAGGAGGCTTGAGCATTGTCTTGAATCTTGAGCCACTTTCTACGTCTACGTAGTAAGTGGCTCCTGTCGGGTAGCGGAAAACGACCAACTTGAATCAGAGAAGAATTCACAACATATTTTAGATAGCGCCCTAGCGAACGCCAGCCGAAGCAAGGTGCGAATGTTGCCTTGGTTTCTAAAGTCATGGAAGCCAGTTCGCAGGTAGGACTTCCTAAAGTCAAGGAATAGTGCGAGTGCAGACAAACGTTACCTTGTTTCTTAATTCAAATAAGTGGTATATATGATTGGACAATGCATTTTCAACTAAAACTATCAAACTTCTATGATTCGTTCATGGCTCATTTGAAAGAGAAATTTTTACTCTATAAGATCATGGGCAAATTCATCTGAAATGTCCCATCAATACAGCAACTTTCTCCGCTTCATTTAAGACCAATCTAGTTTTATAGAGCACATCAAATTACGTTAGAAACTGTTTTTTTTGACTTCATAGCTGATGCAGAACCCGAGAAAAATGACTTTTACTCTCCCAGCAAAATTATCGGATTTGGCGC
>CAJNOQ010005654.1:0-14909 GCA_905250885.1 Didymodactylos carnosus | reverse complement strand
CACGGCTGCATCAGACGAATAATTCAAACGAAAATCATTTATCTTTTCGAGTTCTTTAGCATTGTCTCTATAATATGATTCACATTCGGTTAACATTTCCATTTTCGATTCGTCAGATGTTGGCATGGGAAGTATTGTGTCTTAATCGCATTAATGCTCATAGGAGTGTTGTGTTAGAACAGTTAGAAAGATTTAATATAATACTGCGTGAGGATGAACGGAGACAGTCCGATTTTTTATTTCCTCATCAGAAGAGGGAAAAGCAACATATTTAGTGAAAAAGTAATAGTTTGATTTAGAACAGTATGAGTTTTTAGTGGTGCAATTGAATCAGCTATTGGTTAGAATTAAATGTCTATTCTTGTACAGTGGAAAGGAGATTGCAGCTATATTCAATACTTTTAGAAAACGAGGATTACTTCCAAGGAATATTGGCTCTTCTATGATATTAATATTTATAACTCATCTAAACTTTTACCACATATACAACTAAGATTGTTTACAAAATAAACGTAGAATCGTCTTAGCTAATTACGCATCAATGAGTACTGATTATCTTAAATTATATCTCGATTGTTATATACGCCAAAATATAAGGCCCGTGGTTGTGTTTTTGAATAACTGAAAGACGGTAAAAGATAGAGACTTGCAGTATTTAGTAGTCGAAAGATAGCGGCCTGACCACGTAACGGTTGCCTTTTTGTGATTCCGTCACGACTTTTGTTGTTTTACGAGTCTCGTGGCGCTCGAACAAAAGGAAACTCAAGGACCGTTTATACATCTAGTCTTATAGAGAAAAGTGAGCTGACCAAAATGTGATATTTTCTGTTTCCGCAGAGCGTCGTGGTTCTCAAATATAACAAGAGTTTTACGAGCCCCATTTTGGCGGACTTTTGATTGGGGCTCGTAAAAATTTTGTTGTACTTGACGATCACGATATTCTGCGAAAACAGAAAATATCACATTTTGTTCAGCCCACTTTTCTCTACAAGACTAGATGTAAACAATTCCTTAGTTTCCTTTTGTTCGAACGCCACGAGACTCGCAAAACAACAAAAATCGTGATGGAATCACGCGTTACGTGGAAGGCCGATAGCTTAGCCTGTGTTTTTCATAAGCAAAACCGTTTTCCAAAATCATTCGAAAGACCGGTTTTCTAGCAGATCTTTAGAATACCAGTTCGGCTGAATACGACTTTTTACTTGAGAATCGTAAACTTCCGCCCTCAGTCGCGGCGCGATCGCGATCGCTGTCAAATCCCGCATATCGCGGCGCGATCGCTAAAAAATCTTATATTCCCATCGCGATCGCGCTGAGTCCTTAAACTCGCGCCGTGATCTTGGCCTAATCTTATTTAAAAAGAAATCTTTTTTTAAGATTCGCCACGCGATTAATGTTCGCGGCGCGATCACTATATTGTGACTGTGTCGCGGCGCGATCGCTATAGATTCGCGATCTCGCGGCGGGACTTGAAAAGTTGATAAATGTTAACCGAATGTGAATCATATTATAGAGACAATGCTAAAGAACTCGAAAAGATAAATGATTTTCCTTTGAATTATTTGTCTGATGCAGCCATGTCGTGGCAGAGAAGAGAGACTGGTCGATATTTGTCTATGCGAGCTTTCGAACCTTTCTTACCGAACTAGTACTAACTACATCAGCAAACTTCCAACTAGAAGGATGCACATCTTGAAGAACAAAGCGATTAAAAAGATGGTGAATGGAATCAATAAGTTCTAAAACGCACTCCTTGAGATAACGAACTGCTATCTTAGCAGACCCTGAAGTTCCATCTTTTAAATTATTAATAATTACAAAAAAATTTTCTTTCGTTGCAGAATTAATTTGAAAGTGTCATTGATAACTGTTTTGAGTTTCGTGCTCGACCCAATTTTTAAAAAAAGGAAAACATTTTAAGAAAAATTCATTAAAAAGATTTGCTTTGGATATATCACAACTTGCTTTCAAAATAAATTTTATCTTCGAGAAAGATTGTAGCCGGCAAATTGTTTCATCCGTCTTTTCAGCTCGTGTTGGAATTCCTCTCATTGTGTCTAGATTTTATTCATATGCTGTTTTAAAAATAACCATGTCCCGTTCTTTTACAACAGTAAAAATATTCAAAGCTACGAAAATCTCAACTGCTCAACTGCAAAGTCAGAAAAATTCGAAATGCAACTTTTTTCCCTTAAGTGTTTTGCAAAAATTTGGTTCAAGCCCTAAAAGACGCAGAATTTTTCGGAGTATCTGACAGTCTGTTGTTTCTTATACGCTTGTTTGTTACTTTTTTGCAAAATGGAAAACAGCAAAAATACGTCTTTAACAGACGAGGTGATTCAATCCATTCAATTATCTAGTTGCAATTTTAGATTATTTTTTAACTTTATTGCCATAGTTCTTTGAAAAAGAGCGAAAGAAGAAGACCGCTAGCTGGACAAGCCGTCGAGTACAAATTTTTTTAAAAAAGAAGGATTGTCTTCAGAAAACTTTTTCACAAAGTTTATTATTTTTTATGAATGAATTGTGAATTTATACTGTTAAAACTATTTTTTATTTTATAAGTAAATTCTATACCTTAGTCTGAAAAAGTTAAGATAGGAATAAATCAATCACTTATGAATAAAAAAACACTTGCGTTATATTCCAAGCTATGCCCAACAAGGATTTCTCGAATTGCGTTTTTTCCCCCAAAGAGATTGTGGGTACCTTTGATGTTAAAGAAAGATTAGTGACGAAACCTTCTTATCTGCAAACGCTAGCCATAAGAAAAAAACTGATATAAAGGTTATACAAAGGAAAAATGACAACTTAAGAATAATTTATCAGAAAGTATAAAGCAATAGAGAGATAACATCTAATAGTTGAATCCACCAAGAATAAATACAACATTATGATACCAAGTGGTGAAGTCCAAGTCCGGACTTGGACTTAAGTCAGAACTTGAACGTTTTTTTGATGGACTTGGACTTGAGGCTCAACAGACTCGACCTTGACTTGGACTTAGGGATATTTTTGTCAAGTCCGTTTGAAGTCCAAGCTGTTAAAATTCATCACATTCAACAACGGGATGAGTATAATCTGATACCTAATTTATCTTTTTTGTGAAACATGTTACCCAGTATCAGTGATACTGGTAACGAGTTTAACAATGTCTATAGTTAAGCTATACTGCTTAAATAATACTTGAAATAAATTAAATACTTTATGTCTAACTATAATAAAACTCTAGTCTTTGGTCAAATAAAGCAATAACGTCCAGTCTTTGGCATTTGACCGATCAGGTAAGATTTGATCTGCTCTGTGGCAAGATTGAAGAAAAGATCTACTACAAGTATAACAATTATCTAGCAGTACGGTCACAAAAACGAAACAACCAAAAAGCTCACATTTGTTTCATTTACTTGTGATATCTTTGTAAATGTTAGTCTGTATGAATGAGTTGAATAAAATCCACATTGAATTTGTATCGAATAATACTATGAGATTGGGAATTCCGATTGTTTTTTGGCCAGAGGGACTACAATTGTAGCGGAAAGCTTATAAAAATACCTTACGGAAAGTGATGGAAAAAAATAACCGGTAGGCCATAAAGAATGAGCCTCTCAATATTCTCTATTTTTCTCGTATTCCTTTAAGACTCTAAAGTTAAAGTTTTTCTTACAAGATGTCCCACAAAATACTCTACAAAATCATACCTAAACTTTAATTTAAGAACTTCAATCAAGAAAACTAAGCAAATTATGCGAAAGGTGAAAAGATGAAAACTTTGTAAATGTGGTATTTTTTTCGGCTATCATTTCCGTAAAAAAGTGTAGTAAAAGTGAGAACTCAGTTTGTGTTTGGTACTTCCAAAAAATGTGCTCTTCTTCATGGTCCGTAAAAATATTTTTAAAACAGATCGTGTGCTCGAGAACGAAGTTTCAAAAATACGTCAGAAAATGACAACCCGTTTCTAGCAATGCACTCAAACAAGAAACGGAAAACTTCAACCCGATGATAAAATAAACCAGTCAGACGTGAAATACCTAGCCAAGAAAAACAGACTTTCAAGTAATATAAAAGAGACCGTACTCCTATTTGTACGTCTACGCCACAGAAAAATTGACATACAAAATAGCGTTTTACGCCGCTGCTACATCATATGAGTGACTGAAAAAAAGATTCTGATTAAGCCATTCGAAAGAGGGTCCTGAGTACTGAGTACAATAAATATAGTGTGGAAACTAACTCGTAAGTGAGAAAATTTGGCCCATCTTTTAATCTTTTGGTTCTTAAGGCTATTTTTGAAATATCTTTTCTGTACGGGAGAGTAAATATTTTTGGATATCTTTGCGTATTTGAAGGCAAAAGCAGCAAAATTATTATCAATTCACATTATTGTTTATTCACTGTTATTGAATTTTGTCGAAGTGAAAGTATATGATTATTGTCCTTCAACCAACAACGATTATTCTCTTGGATTTTATGTCATTTAACAAGCCGTTTCTAATAAAACTTTAATAAAAAACCTCAACATTACTATTTTCTCATTCTTTACTACTAGATGT
This sequence comes from Didymodactylos carnosus, assembly GCA_905250885.1. Classification (NCBI taxonomy): domain Eukaryota; kingdom Metazoa; phylum Rotifera; class Eurotatoria; order Philodinida; family Philodinidae; genus Didymodactylos; species Didymodactylos carnosus. Next base: position 10,359 of record CAJNOQ010005654.1, on the reverse strand, counting down.
ATTTTATTTATAATATATTTTATATGGAATATTCGACAACATTATAAATATTCGATAAACTATGAAGGTTTAGATTAAGATGAATTACTTCCACTAAATGAAACTAATCACAGACAACAGCAAGAATATACAAATAGTAATAAACAGAACGTGCACAACTCTATAGATCGAATGTTAAATGAAATCAAAGTACTTAAAGATCTGATTGAGAAAGAGAGAGAGAATTCCCTCCCGTATCTCCTAACACTCATTCTGTAGAGCATACATTCATTCATTGAAACAACGAATGAATGTATACATCGTTGGTATTCATCTGTAATATTTTTTCCAGTATGTCAAGATCTTGTTTACGTTTATTTAATATTAGCGGGAATTCTAATGCTTTATTTTTTATTGCATATTCTTCTCACCAAAATCTTTATCATCATCAGCAGTTTACACGACATCATTGTTCAATCCAATCAAATATAACAATGAATTTACTCGAAAACAATTAATCGATTTTTCAATGTTGATATTCATTGGATTTGTAGCGAGAGCACTTCGATTTTTTCCATATAAACAGCCGAGAAATACTTCGAATGTCATGCGAAAATATGTCAAGTCAATATTTTGGAATTGTGAAGGTTTGATACAACATGGAAAAGAGTCGTTCAAACAAAAACTCAATCATCCACAGAAAGAAGAGAGAAAGAAACATTTAGTATAAGCTCCTTTTATTCGATCTAATATCAACTATACATCTCTAATAGCCACATTGTTTCCTTCTTTTTCAATCACAAAACATTGCCCATCGGATGAAATTCACTGCTAAATTCTAATTTCTCATTTATGAAAAGTATTTTTGCGCCTAAGCCATTTGAAAAAAATTATGTAGATAAACGTTTATGATCACTAGTCATTCAATTGAGATCGATTCTCTACCAGAAATTATTTATATTACCCGATCGGACGAACGGTATCGATTCGACAGAATAAATAAATTTTTTTCGAGGATGGTATAAGTGAACGTTGATAATCTTTTAACAATTCACATACGTCGAAATTAGATGAGTTGATATAAACAATGACAAAAAGGGAGAATTGAGTCGAGCAGTGAAGATATAAGCTTGCAAAAATGATAATCTTTTTATCTTTTGGACGAGCGACAGACGATCAAATACGATTATTAATCTAAATTAAATAAATGAAAAAGGTAAACTTAGTATACTTCAAATTTTTCATTACTCACACTATTTCAAACCTCGAAAACAATTTTCTTTTCTTCTTCATTATGTTAACAGATAGAATTGTAAAATATCAGTCAAAATTGCAAAACTACTTCGAGCCTTTAACTCTGACTCGGTTATATGTGATAAAGAGAGCGGTCACCAGTTTGATATTTACTTTCCATTTTTCTTTTAATTACCATTTGTCATTGTTTGGTTGTTCATCGAGATTTGAATTTTTAATTGTTTTTCGTCCACATTGTTCGAGAAGATGAGTAGTAGCATTAAGATCGAGATCGTTTAGAAGACAACTGTTATTTCAGCATCATCATCGAATCAGTCCATTGTCGTGGCACTTTTTGGGGACTTCAATTATTTGATGACAATTTTAAACAACAATCGTTCACTGTAAATACAGAACAGGATAGAAAAGTTTTTCACAGATTAAAAAGGAAAAATCCCACAACCCTATCGCATCAATAAACAAAATGTTAACAAACTTAAAGTAAATTACTCTGGAACAACAAAATTACTCTAATATTTTGATTGACACATATGGGGCTCTTTTTGAAAAGAATAGTGGTACTCTTCTATCACCATAGAATTACAAAAAGTTCGATTAATTTTAGGATATTAATATTTTTACATTAAACGTTTAAGTGTAAACTGTTCTCTCTCAGACATTAATAATCTAGCTTCATTTTGTAGAACAGACAATTCTGCATCGATTCATATACAACAGAACATTTTAAAACACGGGCATGATGTACTTTTAAATCAAAATATTGGAGATAGGTATAGGTTTCATCATTTTGTTACTTTTCGAAATTTTGATACAAATCACAAAGATATGAATGAATAAAATTTCTTTTGAGTCATTGCAGATGTAGAGCAAACATTTTTCTACAAAATGAGACGTCGGCAAGCTCTTTGCGATGGTTTTTTATGATTTTACGACAGGCACTGTATTTGAGGCCCGTCTCCTACTGGTTTTTACCTCAGTTTCGATGCATTGACCAAATGCGATAATTTAAATATGGTTGAATAGAGCATTGCAAGTTACATCTAGTGGCATACTTTTTTATCTTCATCAGTTCATAATAGAGAAAAAAATATTTTAATTTTGTAAAAATGGCTGGAAAATGGGTATTATGCATGGAAAAAGACGTTTTTCTCCTACTTTTCACAAATGAACCATTTTAGTTTTGTGCTTAAAAACTGCACATGACTCAACGAGAGCTACTCATATGAAAACTTGAGAAAAATTCTTTTCTCGTAACCTTCTAAAAATCATATATAAATGCACTCGCGGTACCTTTCACGAGCTTGTCTAACTTTCTTTTTAAAAAGATCTATTTTAAACCATTAAGAGTAATTTTTCTCAAGTTTTGATATGAGTAGCTACCCAAGCAAAAACGACCCAATTTTTTGGGTTATTTATCTAGATTCAGCTCCACGTACATCTAGATGCACGTGGACCTGAATCTAGATAAATAACCCAAAAAATTGGCTCGTTTTTGCTTGGGTAGCATTGAGTCATGTGCAGTTTTTAAGCACAAAACTAAAATGGTTCATTTGTGAAAAGTAGGAGAAAAATGTGAAAAATGATCACTGTTTAAAGTTATTTATAAAAACAGTCAGCAGTACTTTTATCGACTTTACACTGTTCACAAGGAGAAATCCATAAACTCGTCAGTGCTTAATTTTTATTATTTTTCTCGTTTATTTTGCTGCAAATTTTAATTTAATTTTTTTTGCTGGAGTGTCGGCCATACGCCGGAGCCAAACTAGTGCCGATCCACTCAGTCGACTATGGGCTACAAAACCGCAGTGGTCCCAGATTGGCAACACCTACAGAAAATATGGCCCCGGGTTGATATGAAATCGAAGTAATTACTATTTCAACTTAATCAAATTTGCGGGAAAAAGCTAAGTTAATCGAGTTAAAATGGTTGAAAGTTATAACTCAATTAACTTTTTGACTGAAAAGTTTGATTAGTTTTAACTCCTACACTGGTCCACGCACAGCATAAACACGTCATATTTTAAATTTGTTAGTTTTGGTGGTGAGACCTTTACTTTAACCCGAATATGTTCAATGTTCTTGAGTTACAACACACATTCTTCTATTGTTAGTTTCTGTGCATAAATCAATTGTGGTATTAAATAGTTAGTAATTCTTTTTGAATAATGCTGTAAAATATTAGATAGTGATAGAGTTTATTCAACATTGTGCCATTCTTGTGCTGAAAACAAAATGAAAAGATTCAATTATTTTCCATATCTTTTTCTTTTTTATTCATAGTTTAAATCGATTAGATTTTGAGACATTCAACCATTTGAAGAGTGCTTTATTTCGATTCATGCTCCGTGCAACAAAGAAACCAATATTGTCAGAAGTTTGATCGAAAAGAAAGTCAATATCATCCAATCGAACCTTTATTGGACATTCAAAGCAAAAAGATAAATACATATTCTACCAAAAAAATCAAATAACAACAAAAATTCGGACGCTTATTCATCGTCAATAGATCGTTTTTGATTGTCTTTTTCGAGACTAAGAATCAACTGTTCAAATTCATTTCGAACCGATGGATCTAATAAATCTGAAAATGATCGATTTAAATTCCGACTTTTAATTAATTCAATTACATCGCCACAATCTTTTCTACGATCAGTAGGCAACCGTTGATACGATGCTAATTTTAAATCGATGAGTTTAGGTAATGAAATAACATTCATATCATCAATATGTTGTCGATATTTTTCCGGATTGGGGAACACAATTGGTCCAACTGAACCATCCCCAGGATAATAAATAAATAAACAAAGTATAAAACAAACAAGCTTGTTGAATCATTCAATACGCACCTCTCCTTCGATAATAACATCAACCGATATTCCTGTGCTTGTGCAGATAAACTTTTTTCTTGCGCCTTGGAATTTTGGTTTCAGACCAAGGTTAACAAGCCTTTGCATAAATTTCTCATGATCCTAATTAGAAAATAGTCACATTCAGTAAGATACTTATTAATTGAAAAAAACATATTTACAGCTCTGGACACTAAAATGTCACAGTCACGAGTGGTTCTTTCGTAACAGTGTGCATAAACGGCTAATCCACCAATAATTGCATAATTGATGTTTTCGCCTTTGAGATGATTAGTAAGTGACTTAATCGTTTCCCAGACAGGTCCATCTTTGGTCAAGAACAGTGACAGGTCACGGAACGGAGATCTCGGTTTAAAATTTTGTATTAGATATTTAAGTAAAAACCTTCCCATTTTTTTGCAAACTTTCTGTAAGAAAAAATCAATATGCTCTCACTAGTCGAGAAACAGACAAGAATCTTGTTTCTTGTCTATTCAGAGAAGCCGCTTATCTTGCTTGTTCAGACAAGGACCTTGTTTTCTTGTGGTTAGTAGCAAGTTAGTTGTTCCTTGCCTCAACAGACAAGAATATTGTTCAAGCTAACATAGCACTTAAGTTATAATGATTATTTTGAGCGATCAAATGTGCGAGCATTGCTGATTTATGACAGTGTTGCTTTAAAGTGGATTATCACAGTTTTTAAAGTTTGCTCTGACCTAGTTACTTTGTTTTCAGTAAATAGGATACCGATTGATTTTTTTTAGAGGCTTTTGCAATGTGTTTGTTTTTAGTTTCTTATCACTTGCCTTCTCTAGAGTGTCTTAAAATGAACGTTCTGCCTTTTCGTTGATTTGTTTCACATAAGACAGTTCTCTTTGAGTATTAGGTTAGAACACTATTTTTTATTAAATTTTTTTTACAGATATTTTGTTTCATTGCATTGTAGAGTTGTTTGACTAGCTTGTGATTTTGCCTGCTTATAGAATTTTATATTTTTGTACATTTCATGATTGATATTTCGTTTTTAACGAAATAAACTTTAATAAATAGTTTGTGCTAGAGTGGGATTCTTGCCTGCACAAGCAAGATCTGTAGAAACGGGAGTAGAGCTCCTACAATGCAAGTCGCTTGTCTGAACTGGCAAGCATGCTTCCTGTCTGAAGCAGCAAGTAAGAATCTTGTATGAAATTATTTTCTTGTCTTTACAGACAAGATAACGCTACGAGAGACTTGTCTGTCGATACAAGACAGCGATCGCAGACAAGATGCTTGTAACACAAAATAATCAGCTCAAGAACTTGTCTGCAGAAGCAAGGAACAAGATTCTTGTCTGTGGAGACGCAAGTTTCTCGACTAGTGTAGTTATTATAGTTCTCGCTCATTGTTACGTTTGATATATACACTGGTCGACGTTCTTGTGGGTATTCTTGCAAGATTCTTGTCTCTTGCCATTTCAGACAAGAATCTTCAATTTTGTCTGGATAGATCAGACATGATTCTTCTTTTAATTCTTTACTGATTTTTCATCTTTTTTCGTTAAAGATTCTTGTCTGAAGTGGCAAGATTTGTTGATGACGAAATCAACAATTTGTTTTGTCGATTCCCCTGCTATATATAAGTTACATAATATAGCTCAATACTATACATATAGATGTCTTTAAAAAGTCTTTTAAATCTCATAAGATTAGTGTCAACAGACAATCAAGTCTTTACATGTGCCTGTATTGGCATCAGAGCGTCCAGCTCCTATGTATATGAAAAGAAAAAGAAAAGAAGACGGAAAATGGATTATACATGCATTCTATTTATTTGCAGGATTCTTTTAAGAATTACAAGACAAGAATCTTGCAGAAAATCGCTTTCTTGTGCATTCAGACAAGAATCCGTCTCGCGATTCTTGTATGAACTGACAAGAAAGCGATTTTCTGCAAGATTCTTCTGATAAAAATACTATTTTACAAGATACTTGTCTGAAATGCCAAGAAACAAGAATCTTGCAAGAATACCCACAAGAACATCGACCAGTGTAGCATGACATATGTTCTTACGAAAAAAATGCTAAGGCGAAACTTTCACTATCACTCATTTCATAGAATCTCTAGTATCTAATACTTTCACGCTTCGCAGTTGAATAGAGGACATTCTGCTGAATCGAATGATGTAAAAATAAGCTAAATTTTGATTTTGGATTTTAAAAATAATCATGCCCAAATCTCATTGAACATTGTTCAAATTTCTCCCAAAGAATTCTATATTTCAGGCGTATCTTTTCATTGTGTATCAAACCTTGCGAGGTCAAAAAATGATCAAAATTTCGCCTTGAGCGGTCCAAGTCAAAAAAACAAAATCGCAATCTCATCGGACATTTTCTGTTAAGTGAAAGCTTGACTTCCAACAATACAATCCAGAAATTTTTGGTCAAAGAAAGTACTGTCCAAAGGACCAGTCCTTATAAGACTTGAAATCGGTCCATCACATTCTGTTCCTCCAATATATTCAAAGCACGTTGAAACCGTCCTATGCAGTGATTTTGACTCTTCTGAGTGTTTCCAATTAGAGAATTGTCGGTACCTCGGTATCGGTACTGGTACCGGTACTGGTTTGGCACAGTACCGAAAATTTTCGTTCGGTACCCTGTGTATGTATCGAATCGTTCGGTACCAGGGAAAGTACCGAAAAATTCGATACTTACGAAAAAATTAAGGAACGAGAGTTTTCGCGGTTTACGGTGGAAAAAGCTTCCTATGAGTTCAAAAATAGATTTAGATAATGAAAAAAACTTGAGTACTTTAGGGACGGTTCCAATGGTTGGTACCGAACGCTTGATACCATTACCACACAAATACCGGTACCGACAATTACCTACTTTCGATTAGATACCGACGAAATCTAGACGACAAGAAACACTCCCGTCGACAACGAATGCCACATTCATTTTGATATGAGAAGTTTTATCAGTGGTGAATTCTGCATAATATTGGTCAATATGGTCTTGTTACTTCGTATTTTCCCATTATGAATGAAAACTTTTCTTCTAAACTCTGTAATATATTCAAATAAAGTACAAGAACCTGCATCAATCCATATTCGTGGCTCATCGATCGGAGTCTCAGCTAAGCAGTGGCATGATCAATTACAAAACACAGTATTTATGTGAGCTAATGTTGCTCTTCTCTTGTACAAACACAAATACAGAAAGAAATTATTTACCATTTGTTAACGCTTAAGCTTTGTTTCATTGAAAAGCAGTGGTTTCAAGCTACTATGATAGTGATTTTAAAGCAGAACTGGGACGGTGTTTCGCTTATAAAGCTACCAGGCTCATCAAGTTTTCTGTTAACACATGCTGTAGGGCTTTTCAGGACGCATCGAATTGTTTATTACACTAGACTAAATATTGGATACTTAGGGAGAAATTTTCATTGTACGTTCGACTGATGGTGTGATGGGAGTGTTCTTGTCGTTAGATTTCGTCAGCGTCTAACCGGAAGCGCTCAGAATAGTCAAAATCACCGCATAGGATGGTTCAACGTGCTTTGAATATATTGGAGGAACAGGATGTGATGGACCGATTTCAAGTCTTATAAGGACTGATTCTTTATATTTTATCGGTTTGTTTGAACTCAAACCTATATCGATTCTACTTATTGACAACTATCTTCAAGTTTTTTTCATGTCGAGATTTTTGCGACAGCTTTTTCATGAGTGAACTGTGTTTCTACCTAGGAACTACGTATATCATCCTTATTTTGTTCAAATTTCTCTAGAATCTTCCTCGAGACTCTACGTCAGAAAATACATTAAAATAAATGTCATCAATCATTCGGTATTTACGTTTCCGCTACGTTTATTAATGCATACTGTTCTTTTTGCTAATAAATCAAGCAATTAAAAAGATATGTACTCTAAACACAAGTATGTTGCACGATGCAGCTATTGCTGTTGAATAATTATAATCTATTATTTTAATCAGATTATTGAAAATATATGGAGGACGGTGTAAACAATCATTTAATAAATATACAAAAATAACATCAGAAAATCATTAAAAAAAATGTTTATTGCACAGAAAAAAAGGAAGAAAAAAATTGTTTACTTATAACATCTTCACATTGTTCGTTTATCGATCGACTGAAATAGAAAAGAGAAAGAAATGAACGTAAGACATATTAACAAGTTCATACTCAAAAATTGAAATTAGAATCAGAATATTTCTCCTAAAAGGATGCAAAACCTTTTTCTAAAAACTTGAAATATTGTAAGATTACCTAAGAGATAATGTGTTTCTTGATTCTTGCAAGATTTCTTAAGATCTTGTATCGTAAGATTTTGCCACGATACACCAGATCTTGTAGACAGATTTCACCTCATACTATTTAGTTGTCATTGGTTAAGGGGGCAAATATAAACAGAATTTAAATTACACAAGCGAGAAAAACGTAACAACAAAAAAAGATTGAGCATCGCTACATAGGATATACAGAAAACTAGATGCAATATCGTTTTTACTTAAGTTCTTCATCATTTTCGAGATTTGTTTACGAAAGTACTCTATCCATTACATATTTGAAACTGTGCAGGAAAAATATACATAACTCTACAGTAATGAACGAAAGATTAACTGATCTTTGACAAAGTAGATATTTAGATAAAAATGAAGGACACAAGAACGATCAGACATGTGATAAATGTGTTGAAAAATAAACGATCATTTATTCCTATCACATGGAGCGAACAAAATCTCGTACCATAAAATATCAGAAAAATCAGTGCAACTATGCAGACAATAGATTATCTCCTTTCTCTTACCTGTTCAATATTTTCCATCTCGGTAATTAAACGATTTAATTCTGTTTCATCTAATTCTAAATAAATATTTTTTGGTTTATTTTGTTCGAGTAATTGTAATTTTAGATTCAATAATGGTAAACGACATTTAGAATAGTTTTCATCAACCATAGCAATCTAAAACGAACGAGAATTTACTTTTACAATTCATAATTATAAACAATCGTTGTATACTCTTATGTTCCAGTCAAAATCTTTTAAATAAGATTCTTCCATATGTTGACTACTTTGGTACAAATGATAACGTTCAATATCAAATTTATATTCTTTAATAAATTTCTCATAAACCAGTTGTAAATTATTTGGCAACTCATTAAATTCCTAAAGAAAACATGTTAAAGATTGATTATTTGAAAAGTCCAGCGTTCATTTTCTCACAGTATTCATTATGGAAACCGTTATTTTGAACTATATTCTGTTATATGCGAGTTATTTGACAAATGTTTCACGCTTACTCTTTAATGTTCCTTTCGTCGTAAAACAGATCAGCAGCATTACGATTTATCTATTTATCCTTTCTATTTACTTTTAATTGGTGAATCGCTTCTGATGTAGCTGATGGATTTGTGGATCTCAATAACTGAATTAATTTTAAACGTGTTTGGTAGTATGTTGAGGTGGAGGGTTCTACAGTTAATCTTGTCGGCGACACACGATTAAATGCTTTATCAAGAATGTTGCATAACAACTGAAACATAAAAAACCAAACGTCGCGTAAAAGATATAATATGAGAAAGTAATAACTCACATTGATAAAATTTTGTTCGGATAATGCTGTTAAAGTATCCTCATCAACCATTCTTCTTCCAGTAATGTTGATCTAAAAGTGAAAACATAATACGAACAAGTCTAACGAGTTTTTTTCATATCCTTCTCAGTCCTTCGCCAAAAAAAACTAAGCTTCAATCCAGTCCCAGATGACGAAAAGCATTTCGATTTCACTTCTGGGATGTTCTAAATATCCTAAGACTAAGACTAGTCTATTGAAGGTCCACAGCCTATAATAATTCAAACTAAGCAACAAATCAATGATGATAGGCGATGAACAAAAAGAAAACAAACAAAAGAAAGCATGAAGAAATAGCATGTTCAACAAAAGGCATGAATAAATAAATAATTAAAAGACAGAGAAAAAGTAAGTAGCATGGGCTTTTTGACTAACAACAAGCCTGAATTTTACTGGAAGAGATACTGAAATAGTTTTTTTGTAAGACTTTAAAGAAGAAATAACTGACTCTGGAAGTTTATTCCAGTCAGTGATAGTTGAATAGGAAAAGGAAGAAAAAACTATGGGTCGTATTACGAAAAAACTGTGATAATCCACTTTAAAGCAACACTGTCAGAAATAAGCAATGCTCGCACATTTGATCGCTCAAAATAATCATTATAACTTAAGTGCCATGTTAGCTTGAACAATATTCTTGTCTGTTGA